>BSBK01000569.1:657500-712500 GCA_027943335.1 Chamaecyparis obtusa
ACATGATAAATCTAACCTAAATCGACCTAATAAAGCATTAGAACTTGAAATACAAGATGGTTTTTCGACTACTCACAGGTGGGTCATACTCTGGTGGTTGGCTATGGTAGTGGGAGTGCTCGAATTGATGCAACCATTCACTCTCTGAGCTCCAATCACAAGAAGACAAAAGTCAATAATGATTTGACAATGACCCCTCCGGGCCTTATATAGCTTTTGACCTAATTTTAAAAAGTACTCCATTTTGTGCAAAAATTGCACCCTTAGCTAAATCGACTACTTTGAATCCATTTTTGGGATTGAAATCAAAATTTGACATCTCTAAATAGCTCAAAATCACGTGTTAAATTTTGGGACCCTTGGGATCGGATGCTTGTGTAGTCAGCCTCTTGGCATCATTTTCCTGCCAGATTCTCATCTCCTCATCATTTTCTTGAGATCTTCAATCTTTTCATCAAAGTCAACTCTAGTCAAATATGGTCAAACTTGGTCAACATGACCTCCCAATTGGTCCAATTGCTTCTGTGGCTTCTTAAATCTAGTCTGATTGCTTCTATTCTGCAACCTCTTGTTGTCAATCGTCCTTCTGATATGTCATCTTTCAATTTCACTCCCGAGGGGGTAGGATGATTGTATCATTTGAATCTTGTCAAACCAGTCTCATATCAATCTAATCTAAATCAAAGTCCTCACTGCTTAGGGCATCTCTTCTCTAGGGGCATCTTTGTGCCTCGCATCTGGTCATCTATCTTTTAGGTATCTGAGAAATCTAACTCGGATCCTCGGGAATCAAGCTTCATTCTGGAGATGGTTCTCAAAATCTCATTAGGTATTGGGGCAATCTAACCCTAATTCCTAAGAGTCAAGATTCGTTTTGGAGATAGCTCTCAAAATCTCTTTTAGACCATTATCTCGACAATCTAACCTGGGTCTTAGAGGGCTAAGAATCATATTGGGGCAATCTAACCCTGATTTTGGAGAATAGTCCTAAATATGCATCTATCATCATTCGATCAATTGGTAATGGGGTAATCTAACCCTGATTCTAGTCTCTTCTCAAGTTTCATAAGACCGTTGTCTTTGCAATCTAACTTAGACTTTGGAGAATCATGCCTCGTTCTGGAGGTGGTTTTGCAATTTGATCTATTTCAGTGTCTTGGCATCCTAACCTTGACTTCCAAGGGTTAAGCTCTATTCTGGGGATAATCCTAAGATCTCATCTATTGCATCAGACTATTCTTGAATCAATGCACTGCTCGCACATCAATTCAAAGAGGGGCAAATGTAATACCCCAAAATTGGCACCTTATAATTTCAATCAATTTTGGTGCATTTTCTTCAATTTCACATCTTCAAAGTCCTATTTTACTAGGAAATTTTCTCTCTCCTACTTGACCTCATTTGACTTGATGTCAATTGCAAAAACTCTAATTTGCATTAATCTCACACTATAATTAATTCCTAAGTATTAAAATTTATTAGCTAAATAATCCCTATGATAAATTGATTTAACTCTAAAGTCCTAAGTGCTTTAAATTAAATAAAAAATCCACCCCCTTTAGCTAATACACATAAAAGGAATTAATATTACTTGGTTATTTGAATGGGTTATATTATTTGGATTTAATAATTCAAATTACTCGAAGGGTCACCCATATGTGGTAATAATTCATTCTTTAATTAAGTAATTCCTCAATATTTGTCTCAATTGGGAATGAAGAGTCAACCGTTTCATTTCAAGAACCTCTTCATTCTCTCCTCGGGCTTATCTATATAATGAACCTTCTTCCTCATTCAAAAAAAAGGCAATTGTGAGAGTAACTAAACTATAGCCAATTTTAGTCTCCATTTTCATATTTTCAAGCTTCCATTGCAATTAGTTTAATTCTCATTTTAGTGTTAATTGCATTCTCATACTAGCATAATTTTCTTATTGTCATTAGTTTAATTTGCACATTTCTTTCAAGTTATTAGTGTATTTTCATCTTCATTCTTAGCTTTAATTGCATATTCATCTTAGATTAATTTCATTTTGTTCAATCTTTCATGTTTTTAAATCCTCCGTCTTAGTTCGGTCTAATGGTTGTTGGCTCTCCAATCTGAGAGTAATTAAACACCCTGACTAATTAGGAGGCAATAGGTTGATTCACTATGAATCTATGAATTGAGTAATTCATACTCATTTTCATAATTTTATTTGTGAGCAATGACTATGTTGTGTGTATGGTTGGATTAGAGGTCCACGTTCAGCTATAAACAGGTGATCGCAATGATAGAAAATGCCCAAAACTACGCTTTTAGAAAAACTCTTAAATTTTTCCAATCTCCCCAGACCCCTTATACTCCAATAATTTAATGCCAAACTATATGGTTGGAGGAGTTTCTTTACGGGAAGCAACTTCTCCTACTACTATAGTTGGTTGGGATTTAATCAATCAATTCCCCTAGAACAGCTTTAAAATATTTTATTTTTAATTAACTTATCCTCCTAAATAAGACCATAACTAGAATAGAAACATAAGAGTTCTCTAATAACTCACATAGATCAATTGGAAATAAACTAGCCTAACTTCTATGAGGTCTCAGGTTCAAATCTACTAGGTAGTTAGTTTTACCAAAAAGAGCATTATTATTTTTATTTAATGATCATTATTTAAACATAAAAGATGCAATTACATTTACAAGTAAACACATAATTTATAATATTTATATATGCATAGGTATATATGTGTGCACCCATATATACATATACATATATAATATACATCCAATTTATAATATAGATAGAAGTACAAATATATACATATAAGAGATAAATCCAAACATAAACCTCAATTTCAAAAATCATAATACTACACACAAATCCCCAACTATGGTAACCTCCTAAACATGAACCTAAGTCAATAGGAAGTCCTTGAGATTAACTTGGTAAAATCTCCACACAACAATAGTTTGAGGATTTTGAAGCCACACTTAGACCTGTGTAGCCAGGTGGAGTTGATGCCTGGTACCTACATCCTACAACATCAACCGAGTACACCAACATGTATATATATATGTACAAATGGTTTGAAAATAAGGAGGGAGAGTGTGACATCATGTGGACCTCCCATAAGAGTAACTATGACTACCTCTCCTCATCCTACACTCACATCAGACACTGTAATCAACAAAGCATAGTGCAGTTAGTAGGGTTAGCTCCATAATAATCATAATTCTATAATATAGATCAAGAATGAATCATTTCAAAAATAATATACCTATTTATACATCATCTCATGCCAATTCATTTATTATTTCCATAAAATAATTCTATTAACCAGATATATGCTTAAAATGTCCCGTCATGAAACTAAAATAATAAAATATATAGTCCAAAATAATAAGGTAATGATCCTGTCAGGCCAAAACATGAAAGTACTAGGGGTGGGAATTACAAGTAGGCCTTGGAAGCCATCACTCAGAGGTGGATGAGATTGCCTAACAATTTTAAAGAAAAGGGAACCACATTATTCATAGAGCTATGCACTGGAAACATGCAGGGCTCCCCAGTATGTAATGTTAGGAAGAGTAAGGTCAAGGTATTGGATCATTCTTAGGTTTTAACCACCACTTTTAATGTGGCCCCTTCTTAGTGTGGAAGAAACTATCAAATACTAAAATATGGTGACATAGGTAGCACAATGGGAGAAGCTAAAGGAGACCAAGGGATACTACTAGAGCTGGGAAAAAGGAGGAGTATGACAAAGTTCACCATCAAACTTCCAGATAAATGCTAGAATCACCAATGTTGCGATTGTTGAGGGACCAGTAATGAATTAAGTTGGGGGGAATGATGAAGCCATTTTATGGCCTATTATGTTCTATGCTTTCTTAGGTTATGTTATATTTTCACTAAAAATCTTTTAAAAAAATGTTTATGTAAGACATTATAAGGACCTAGTCTGAGTCTGACCAGTCAAGTTTTGTCATGTCTTAAACAAAGATCACTTCGCTGATAATTCCTATTGGTTAACAAATCACTTTTATATTATTCATATTTTGTATGGATGATTGAAATGTGAATATATGTTTGTAGCCAAGTAATCCTTTCATACAAAGAATGAATTATTATGTAGATGTTTTAATTTAGAGTAGGATAATGAGATAATCATATATTATAAATATGGCATGTTCTACTAATCTCATTTGCAAGAATAAGTCATTTAGGTAATAAAGAAGCCAAAAAACATGAAGGACTCTAGGACTAGTTCATCAACCGCCAAAGGAAGTGATTTGTCGACTGCTATAGATGTATCAGGTTATCATTGAGAAAGTCAAACACAAACCACTACAGTTAGGAGGAAATCCAGTGAAGGAGAACCTATATTCTTGACAAATCATTTAATAATCAAAGACTTATTTTTTTAGTTGAGAAATTATCTCAAACCCATTTCTAGGAAATAAAAATTGTTGTAATCCATGTGACTGAGATGGCCGATAGTTTAGGATTTAGTTAAGGAAGTTCTTAGTTATAAATAAGTTTCCTGTAGACTTATCAAGGTAGTTAGATTAAGAAGAGATCAGAAGTATTCACTGTAGTTATTGGACAATTCTAGTTAATACATTTTTCATTCAACATGTACTTAGTTTCTTATTATCAATAAAATAGAGATGTCTTTATTCCAATAACAATGTCTTGAGTTGTTTCACTTCACTTATCCAAGGGGGGCAACTTGGTGAGTGAACATCACTATTTCCTTGTATTTCTTTAAGCTTTTATTTAGTCCTTTGTTGTTCCTGCAACCACTAGGTAGAAGAACCTGTGGTAGTTCATGCAGCAAGGAAAATAGAGTAGAGACCTGTTTGATTTTTAGATTTTTTTTAAGGTAGAGTAGAATATTTGAAGTTTTTTGATTCCTATAGAGGCAAGTTGCTTCCATTATATTCTTTCAAAGAATTCAATGTTTTATTTAAGTAGAATAGAGATGAAAATTAATTTAAATTAGTGCATATACTTTGCTACACCATTTCAAGTTCACATCCTTGGGTTGATAGATAAATGAGCCTATTGAATCAATTGACGAGTTCTTTGTGGATGTCCAATTCGTAAGTAATGAGTAAATTTCCCTATTTTTTAGTTAGATTAATTTGGCAAGCAATGGTCTTGAGAGTTCATAGTCTCAGATGACAAGAAGCTTAGGGTGCTATGTGGGTCTAGTTCCCTATCCTTCCCTTCCCTTTCTATCCTTCCATTCAAACCATTGCACAAAATCTTGGTAAAGTGGTATGTCTTAATCATGACCATTTATTAATGCTCGCCCTCAAAATAGGGTTTGTGTTGAATTTAATCTCTCGTAGGATATGAAAGAAACCATTGAGATTAAAATTGGTCATTGTACCTTCTCTCAAAAGGTCATATATCTAAACCTATTGAACACCTACTATCAATGCTAGTGGACCAAGCACAAGATCAAATACTTCCCTCTGGTGGTTCCCAGAACCAGATCCCCTCCCAAGGATTTTGGTTCCCGTCCTCAAGAGGATATGAAAAAAGAGGAGATGAAAAAAGATGAATGGATGACTATGGGTTGCAAGGGTGAACACATGGCTTCCTTAAAGGTAAATGGTGGTAGTTCAGATACCTCTCCATCTATTGGGATTCCAAAAAAGGCTCTGTCACCTCCTATTTCAAACTATTTTCAAGAGGGGAATATTATGGTAACAATTTCTACTCGCCCACCTTTGGTTCATGCCCCATAAGAATCTTCAAATATTTCTTCTTTTATGACTTTGCATCATTCTCATAGCCCTTCTAGGCATGTTGAGAATGAGAAAGTGAGGTTTCTTAAAAGTGGTGACTCATTTTGGGCGAGTCTCCTCACTTTGAGGATACCTCTCAGTTCTTGCAAAAATAGTTTCTCCTTTCTTGAGGATGAGGATGAGATGCAAAAATTTTTCCCATGATTTATGTCTCTTGGAATGTGTGGGGGCTTAGAGACCTACAAAGAAAATATACTGTGAGAGATGTTCATAGTCATGCTATTATCTTGGATATATTATGTCTCCATGAAGTGAAAATTATTGGTTTCTTTCTTTAGGATGCATGTCAAGTGATTTGGCTCGATAACATTGTTATTTCTTCACAACATGAAGCTAGTTGAGGTGGAGTAGCTACTATCCTTTCCCCTCATTGGAATTTGTTTCTTGTTAATCATGGTTATGACCCCATGCAAATATCTATTTGGGTTGTTTTTTCAATTGAAAACTCATTCTTTTGGAATAGTTAATGTTTATGCTCCCAATGCCATTGTTGAAAGATCACATCTCTAGAGATGGTTTGCCGATCATTTATGACCTTTAACCTAGCTCATGTATGGGGATTTTAATATGGTTGAGGTGGCTTCTAAAAATGATGGGATTGTGCCTTTCTGATGGATATTTAGAGAAAGAGAAGCTTGGTTTTAGATGCATAAAAAATTAGGCCTTTTTTATCCCAATATTAGCCACCATCGTAATGATGGGGTTTGGCTTACCTTGGTCTAATTTTAGAGAAGACTTTGATAGGATTTAAAAAAGGCTTGATCGAACCATGATCTCCACAAATCCTTTTTTAATTTTTCTGATAATAAAGAGGTGTCTGTCATTTCTCTTATGATGTGATACTATTAGACCACTTCCCTAATGCTTTTAGCATTGAATGGTAGACAACTAAGGAATGACCTCCCACTACACAGTTTTATCTCAACACATCTTTTCTGACTCATCAGCCAACTTTGGCACACATACTTAAAATTTGGAACCTTGATCCAAGGCCACATCATCCTATTGTCTAGGTCAAGTGGTGGAATGATTTAATCACTTGTAAAACTCACTTTCTTTACATTTATGGAAGACAACTTGCTAGATATCACCATAGATCTTATATTGAGGCCACTACCAAAGCTCTTTGTACTTCTTCTGAGGCTTTGGTTCTTGATCCATTCAATATAGACCTACAAATCCAGCTTGTCCGGATCTTCCATGAGAAATAAATTGTAAACAATTATGCTTCTAGAGGTTCTTAGATCAAGGCTCGACTTCACTGGTTAAAGGTTGGAGATCGAGCCTCAAAAAAATTTTTCTTGGCTCTTAGATCTTGCCATATGACAACTGGTATTAAAAAATAAAAGAAGGGCAACATTTACTTACAAAGCTTCCTGATATTCTGCAAGATTTTGTTAGACACTATGAGAAGGTATTCACTACACAAGGAAATTTCTTTGTTAGAGAGAAAGCACTTGCAGATTGCCTGGTAGTTGTTCCTCGTCACCTCTCTTTGAGCTAGTAGTCTTTTTGTGACTAGCTTCTCACTATTGATGATCTCAAAGAAGCTATTTTTTCTATCATTGATGACAAAGCCCTTGGTTGTGATGGCTTCCCTTGTGAGTTCTATAAGTCTCTTTGGGATGCTATTGGCCTAACTATTCATAGAGTTTATTTGGAAGCCTTCCATTACCACTCACTAGGGGAAATCATTAATAAGGGAAACAAAAAAATTTTTCCCAAGGAAGGAGACCCAAAAGACATTTGCAACTAGAGACCTATCACTTTGCTCAATGTTTCTTATAAGATCATAGCCAAAGATTTAGATTTAAAAATTTTTCAGATCCTGTCTGTGATTGTCAGACTTGAATAAAATAGTTTTATCAAATCCAGATTCATTCTTGACAATATTATTTATATTTGGGAAGGTAGGGAATGGGCTTGGAAGTCAACTAGAAGGCTCTCTTTCTTAAAATTGATTTTGCAAAGGGCATATGACCGCATTGAGTCACCTTTTATTTTGGGCTATCCTTCAAGCTTTGGGTTTTGGTCCTGGATTCACCCAATCTGTCCAAATTATTTTTGATGATGCCTCATCTTGTATCACTATTAATCGTGGGTAGTCAGAAGCTTTTAGTTTATTCAGGTCTGTCCGCTAGGGTTTCTCTTTGGCTCCATCTTTGTGTGTCCTTGTAGCTGAAGGGTTTAGCTACTTGCTTGCTAGTGCCACTTCCTCTAGGATGGTCAAAGGAATTTCCTTTCTTGAGTCATCTTCTTAGCTTGTCAATGACCACTTTGCAGATGATTCTTTTCCCACTCTCATTAAGGATGAGGATAATGTTTCAACATCTCTTAAATGCCTTGAAACTTTTTATCTGGCCTTTGGTTCTGGTACTCAATGGAATATGACTTAGTGTTACAAAAAATCCATTCTTCTAGCTCCTTGGATGTCTTAGTTTGGCTGGAAGTGGATTCAACATGGCAAGGTTTTTCATTTTATGGGTATTCCCTTCACCTTTCAAGCTTCTCCCATGGATTTATGGAACTTTGTCCTTGCCAGAATTGAGAAGAAGTTGGATTAATGGATCATGAAACCTTTTTATTTGGTTGGTAAATTCTAGATTTTTTCAAAAGTGTTGGATGCTACCCATGTTTACTAATCTTCATGTTGGGTGCCCTCAAAAGCATCCTATATGAAATTGGAAAAGCTTCTAAGGGATTTATTATGGGCCTCAAGGGAAGATTCTCATGGCTTTCACAGGGTTTCTTGGGAATATTGTTGTCTTCCTAAGGATTTTGGTGGGATTTCTCTCCTTTCCACAAAAAAGTAAGGTATTTCACTTTGTGCTAAATGTGTGATTTGGGCCTTGTCTGGGGATAACATTTGGAAGATTCTTATAAGACATTGTATCTCTTCTAGGTTTTTGGTTCATAGATCTTCCTGGAAGGGGATTGGATTTGAAAGCCTTCTTCTCATGGTTGACCCAGTTCAAATCCAGGGCACTTTTGTTATCAAAAGCATTTGGAGAGCCCGGGAAGCGGTCAAACCATGGCTTTGGTGGGTTGGCGATTGATTTCAAGATGGTCTCTCTTTTAACCAGCATAAAATCTAGTGGTCACCTCTTTTCCACCAACAAGGTCATCTACTTGCCCGAATTCAAGGTCTTCATGCTCTGCACTTTCATAAGCATGGCATAAGAGAGCCCAAAGATTTTTTTTCTAGAGATACTATGAGTCTCCGGTCATGGGAAGACCTACAAGTTCAATTCATGATTCCATTCCTAGATCATAATAATTATGACCTTCTAGTGTCTTCTATTCCACTACATTTTCTTCATAAGCTTTGTATTCAGTCTACCAAGCCCTGGTGGAAGGATTGGAAATGGTATCCTTGGATTCCTCTCACTAAATAGACACCTAGTATGGGTTATAGCTGGTTGGTTCTGTAATACCCCAAAAATAGGCTATATGTTCATTAATCTCCTATATCAACAATTCGAATGAAATCAACATCAAAGTCCTAACCTAAGGCACATCTAAACATCATCGAATCCTAATTGATTATCTTAAATTCTGCATCAGGGAATATTCCTAGCAATATTCCTAATTATCTTAATTATCTTTAATTTAATGATTATTTGGCGATAAATCATATTTATCCTAAGTTTGATTAATTGAATATTTTCATATTTAATTAATTAGATTTAATATCTTGCCAAATTAATTATGTAATTAAATTTAATTCTATCTATTATTAATTGTATTATTTAATTTTGACAATAAATCCAATATCCTATGAATAATTGATTAAATTCTTATTTAATTGATTAAAGCAAGTTGTCATTATTTAATAATATAGTTTTTAATAAAATTTTGATAAAATAGTTAATTAACCCATAAATTAATTATTTTGTTTCAAAAATCAGTTAAGTTGAGAATAAATCACTTTATTTATTTATTAAATCATAATTATCCATGTGCACATTCAAGGACCAGTTAAACTCAAATTGGAAAATCAATGCAAGTTGTTAGCTTTTTGAAACTCAACATCTTTTTGAGTTTTAAAGTTGATCTAAACTTCTAATTCAAGTTGAACTGTGCTTTTGCATGATTTTTGTGACTTAATTATCTGTTATTTAAAAATAACTCAAAAATCAACCTGAGTTATTTGAGTGATTTATGGCTTTTTCTTCCATGCACCTCCAAAGCCCTGGATTTCTATAAAACCAAGGCTCAGCTCTTCATAATTCATCCACAAATTTGCACAATCATGCAGAAGAATTGGAATTGGGAAAATCAAAGCTCTTGCAAATCGACACCTTTGTGAGATCAATCTTGTTTTGCATTCATTTAGATTCATATTTCATATCATTTCTAGTTTTGAGCATTGCATATCATTTGGCATAGATTCATATCATTGTTAGATAGATTTCATATCAGTTTTCATAGCATAGATTCATATCAGTTTTTCATTATTATTGCATAGAAAATCCAAAAAAATACCTTAATTGCATACATTTCATATCAGTTTTACATTCAAATCCTTCATTTAGGTGTCGTCTAGGTCACTGATCTCGATAGCAATCTAAGAACATTAATCTCACACCTACTAGAAGGCAGTAAATCGCTTGGTTAAATTAGATTTCAATTTTGCATGATTTTGATTTTTGCTAACCTCTAATGTTTTACTAAAGTATTGTGTCTACAGATCAGGTACAATTTTCACACACACATTTTTGGCACCCACCGTGGGGCCCTGAAATGGGTTTCCAATTCAATTCTATCAATTTCTGTCTTTTTCTCCTTGATTTTTGTGCAAAAATACAATTTTTATTTTTTGTCCATAAAATCTTCGTACGAGTTTCTGACAAAAGTCATATGATTTTGAACCCACTGTCATACGATAGTTGACTGAGTGTCATTTCATTAAATACCCACTATCATTTGAAGGCTAGATTATCATTTCATCAGACACCCAGTGTCGTACGAGTTTTTGGACTATTGTTTGGTAATAGACCCAGTGTTGTATGAGTTTTGACATCAAGTTCAACTATTGTCTGGTAATAGACCTAGTGTCGTATGAGTTTAGGTACCAGATTTTAATTGTCATTTCATTTTTGTAGGCAGTTTGTCAGATTTGATTTTGGGATTTTGACTGATAGCTAACCCTAACAATTGAAATTTACTGTTTCTGATTGATTTCTGCTGGTTTTGATTGGAAAAAGCATAAGAATTGCTCAAAATCAGGTAAACATCTACTAAGTGTGTTGTGAGGATCTCAGGTATTCTACTTGTGCTAATAATATTTTGATTTGGGGCTTAAAATAAATCTTGTGTGTCTAGCTTGGGTGATTCTTTTCATGCTTTTGTTTTACACACTTGCATAATTGATACTAGGTTGTGATCCCTTAAGGATTCATTAAGTAGTCTTAGATACTTGTGATTGATCTTGATTGCTATCTTGGGTTATTGGACTCACTAATCTGCTAGCCCCTCATTCCGCCCCGTGGTTGCAATCTCAGTGCCATAAAGGGGAGGGGTCAACAGGACAAAAGCGTTAAGTGTTCCACTTGGCAACCCTTTTGTGCTTTTAGGAACTCACTTGTTTTCTAAGTTGGGGACTCATTTTCAGCTTGTGTGAGGTGTTAAGTGTTCCACCTTGTGGACTCATCTCATATTTTCTTTAAGCGTTAAGTGTTCCTCTTTCTATTTTTTGGATACTTTTGGTAGATTTGCTTTTGGAAACATACATCTATGCTCACATAGTAATTAGGCCCTATGAACACTATTCGTGATTCTTGAGAGATTGGATTCCTAGCAAAATCCTTCTTGATGATAGAATCCTTGTAGGTAGGGAGGATACTTAGTGCGTTTCACATTCAACTTGGTTAGTGCACCTTCTCTTATTGATCGATACATTCTCTCCTAGGAGAGGTTGATAGATCACGTGGGGTAGACATCACGAGCTTTGGTGAATCAAAATTGGTTAGTGCATCTTCCCTTATTGATTAATACATTCTCTCTCTAGAGAGGTTGATAGATCACATGGGGTTGATATCATAGACCTTGGTGAGACAAACTTTGTCTTAGCATGTCAGATTAATCTACTTGATTTGTTTGGGTTAAAAGTGAAGAGGCATCAAAACCTTGGATCTAGAGCCAAGTCCCCTTGTGGTATACTATTGTGAGTCACCTTTAGAGAGGGTTAACCGTAGTGAACAATCCCTTCATAGGGCAAACTGCGTTGACGGAACCTCAAGTGGTAATAGCCATTTTTTGCCGTGGTAGTGATAGCTGCTATATAAATGTCCTTGTGGAAGAAATCTCCACGGGTATGGTTCATTGTTGGGTTGTCAGATCTCCCTAGCAGCTCCTAAAGATTAAGTTCTCAGACTGTGTCAAAACCCTGGTGCACCAGGATTGGAGTTCACCCCTTTGGATCATAAAAGTTGCAGAGTTAAACCATTACTAAAAACCCTAGCGAGGCCAAATTTTCATTTTATAGGGTATATGTGTGTTATTGCGAAACATTTTTGGAACATACACAATTATCACTTCTGAGGATTAGAATGAATAAGTCACTTGATTGTTCATGCACAAGGTTGCTTTTGCCCTTGTTCATTATTTTCAGACATGCTTGAAATCACTTGCTTGCTATTTTGTGTGCTTGTTTATCTATCTGGTTATTGAAAATGGACAAATCTGTTACAATCCTCAAATTTAGACATTGAAATTTGCAAACAATTCAAATCTAAAAATTCAAAATTTGCAAAATCTGAAGTAAAATACTTTCTGGAGTCAAAAGTCATCTCAGGAGGTCAGAAATTCATATGAGTTTCCATCAAGTGTCATTTCATTACAACCCATCTGTCGTATGATTGAGAACCCAGTGTCGTATGAGTTTTCATGCTAGCAAATTCTCAAAGTCAAAATGTTGCAACTATCGTATGAGATTTTCAATTGTCATTTCATTGCTACCCAACTGTCGTTTCATTGATACCCAACTATCATATGATAACCAACCTAGTGTCATACGAGTTTTGATGCCAAAAAATTCTAAAAGTCAAAATATTGCTTCCAATTATCGTACGAGTTTTGCAACTGTCATTTCATAGCATACCCACTGTCGTACAAGTCTGCAGAGTGTCATTTGGGGGATTTTTGAAAGTTGTCAAAAAATTGAATTGCCAGATATTTAGCTTTTTTAGCCTAATTTCTAGAATCTATCGAACAAATCACTGTGTCAGGAACAGAGCAATAGCTATTAAGAATCCAATCACTTTCCTAAAGTGGCCTTTTGAATCTGATTCAGCCTTCTGTTTAATCAATTTGAGTCTTTATCATCTTGTGTCAAAACCTTGTCATAACTATCAATCTTCAATCAATCATCAAAATGACTAAGTGTTTTGATATCTTGTCCGCTATCTTTTGGGAACCTACCCATACATCTAGGGCATAGTATCCTTCATCCACATCTAATCAAATCTTCAAATCAATCAAACCTTGATAAGGTTGCGTCATCTGATCATCTTGATTCAATTCATTCTTCGGTTATCTAGATCTTATTCTTTTGTTTCACTTGAGGTGAATGGTGGAGACTAGAGCTTCCTCTCATAAGAAATCTATCACCACTCTCCAAACTCCAACTCTTAAGCAACTCATCAATTCTAGTCTTTACGAGGATGACGGTCTTGGCAACTATCGATTGAAATCTGGTTACATACCTCCTCCATCAACTCACGGAGGTACTCAACATACCCCTCATCAATCTAATCCAGGGAGTCCATGAACTCCTACCATGTCTCAAGAAGGGACAAATTTTGGCTCTCAAAGAGCTCAATCTCAACATGGTGTTGATCAGGAACCCACACCTGAAGAAATTTCTCAATATCAAAATGATGATAACTTCAAACGAATGATGAAGCATTTCTTGAAAGAAGATAGAGAAGCATACTTTTTACAACTAGCTCATCAAGGAGCTAAACTTCATCCCAACTTTAATGTTGAAGATATCATTATGCATGAGGAAGAGAATCCACTCATAGCTATGATGAAATAGATACATGCTTTACAAGTCAAATTTAATAGCCTTGAGAAAGAAAAGGAACCCAAAGAGTTCTCCATGGAAGCTCTATGCCCTTTTCCTTTTGACAAAGACTTGTATATGCCACCATTTCCAAAAAGAGTGGAGATGCCAAAGTATGACAAGTATGATGGACACTATGATCCTCAAGATCATGTCAAAGAATTCTATACACAATCAATGGAGTTCATGCATGAACCAACCTATCTGATGCGTCTCTTCCCTCGATCTCTAGGGGGAGCAGCCATCCATTGGTTCTCTAGACTGCCTTCTACTATCAAAACTTTTGAGGAGTTGATCAAATTGTTTTATCAACAATACTCCTACAATATCCAGCACCCGGTCACCATGATCGATATCTGTAATCTCAAGCAATATCTAGGGGAACCATTCCTAACATTTCTCAAGAGATGGAGGAAGAAGTTCTCTCTATATGCCAGATCTATTCTAGAAATAGAAAAATTGGAAATCTTCATCAACAACCTTGTTCTAGAAATCAATTATCCTTTACAAATGCAAGATCATACATCTTTTGATAAGATGGTGGATAATGCTATCAAAATAAAAAAAGTTCTTGTGAAAAAAGGAGAAATCACACTTCAAAAAGACAAGTACGAATCAGGATCCAGTTCTAAAGACAAGAACAAAAATTGGAACAAGAACAAAGGCATCATCACAGATGGCATTGTTGACACTGTCCGTGCTCCATCAAAGGCACCAACCTACAATCTCACTCTTGGTACTCAAGCCATCAAAGCCTTAGAGCAAAAGTCTTCTCAACCATCTCAAAGGAAGCCAGAATTCAAAAAATGGGATAAACATCATAAATTTACTCCTCTAGGAGAGTCTTTAGAATCAGCTATGAAAACTCTACTGGCTGATAACATCATCTCTTTACCACCAATCCGACCAAATGCTCAGGACCCCAAACTGATATGGTGGAAGGAAAATGAATTCTGTGATTTCCATAAGAGTAAAGGTCACAAAACTAGTAGTTTCTATCACTTGAAGCATACCATTCAAGATCTGATCGATAGTGGAGACATCACAATTGACAATCCCATGAGCAATAATGATCATATAGCATTCACAAAACCATTTCTGAAACATGGTCAAGAAGTTTCAACTTCTCAGCCTAATATGGGGGCAAAAGTCAACTATGCCTACCCTAGAAATAATGTTGTCATCAATATGGTTGAACCATGTCTCTCTGAAAGTTGCAATGTCATCACAATTGTATGAAGAGACAGAGATCATTCCTCAGCTAACATAGTTACTCGATCATAGGCTCCAATGCATCTGAAAGGCCAAATCCTAGATTCATCAAATGTCCCTAAGGTTCCCTTCAATCTTTCATCTACTTCTAAATAGAAGGCTGCTTCCAAATCTTCCAATCCAAAGGATACAAGGCCTACATCTTATAGCATTGTTCAACAACTCCAACACACTAATGCAAAAATCTCCATGTTTAAGTTGCTTCAAATATATCTAGCTCATAAAGCCATTCTCGATAAAGCTTTGCTCGGTTCCAATATTCCTGATGACCTTGATTTAGACAGGTTCCAGACTATGGTTGGACATCTTACATCTTTGAAATATATCTCCTTTTCAGAGGAAGATGACAACTCATTGAGTCACCCACATAATCAGTCTTTGCATATAGAAGTCTTGATCCAGAACCATAGAGTCAAACGTCTGTTGATAGATGGGGGTGCTGGCCTAAACATTTGTTCTTACAGCTTGATCACACAATTGGGATTTTCAAAATTGGCTATTGATCCTAGAAAGAAAATAACTATCAAGGCCTATGATGAACAAGAAAGATCTTCTAAAGGCACCATTGTCTTACCTATCAAAGTGGGTCTAGTTATCAAAGATACCATCTGTCAAGTGCTTGATCTACCTTTGGCCTACAACGTCCTTCTAGGGAGACCATGGATACATGAAATGCAAGCTATTCCTTCTACATACCATCAATGTTTGAAGTTTCCTTATGAAGGAGTAGAGGTTACTATCCCCGCAGATCTGAATACAACTTGCAACACCTTGAAGGAAAGTATAGATAAGCTTGTACCTAATAACAGAGAATCTTTTATTGAACCAACTAAAGAAGCATCCACATCTAAAATGGAAGATCTTGCAAAAGAGGTTAATATCAAAGAAAATAGTATGGGAGAATATACTATCAAGCCAGTCTTATCTTTGACATCTCTCCCTATCTCACCTAATTCTTATGGGCAATCTTTGAAACTATCCAAACCAGACTCTACAGAACTTCTTGAAGCATTTAAAAAGAATTTTGTAGCAGAACAAGTATCCAAGAAAGAATTTGAAGAGGATGAGGCTATGCTATCATGGCTGTACAAAGATGAACTTGAATCTCATGTTGTTCAAACTGGTGACTCTACAGTCTCCAAACTCCCTTCCAAGTCATATGGTCTAGGAGATAAATTAATAGCTAAGATGGGATATTCAAGTAAAGGACCTCTAGGAATTAGAGGAAAAGGTCTTGAGGTACCTCTCACACATACTGGTAGAGAAAATAAAAACAAAGTTGGCTTAGGCTTTAAGAAGAAACCCTATCAGCTCAAAGGTAATTGCTCTCATGTCATAGAGCAGATTGCACTAGGGGAACCTCTTCTCAAGAAAGAAGTAGAACCATCCAATAGTGATTCAGATAGTTCAGAACTCATCCCCTATGAAAAATTTCCTAAAAAGATCAAAGACCTTCTTGATGATAAAGATGATCCTATCAAAAGCATTAATGTAGTAGAAACACAAGAACCTACTATCAATCAAGAGATAGTTGCAACACAAGAACCAGCTAATCTTGAAAACAATCAAGAAGAAGGAAGTGGTAGTGATTCTAAGATAGATTCTCATGAGTATGAATACAAATTAGAATCTGAGGGTAACCCTTCTTGGGGTATTCACCCTAACTTTACTCATGTTCTAAGATTTCCTAGAGATCCCGAATCAGAAGCTGAATCAAATGACTATGAATGGGGAGCCATTCCAGAACCAAATGAAGATGAGCTTATCATAAAGAAACATTTTGATGTTAATCACCAATATACACCTCAAACCAATGTAATTCTAGAGCGAAATGATGAACCTATCAAGTCTGATCCACCTATGGCTGAATTGGACTCCCACGATGACATTGAGCCTATTCACGAATTGGATGTCCTAATTTGTAGTATCACCTTTGAACTCAAGTTTCATGTTGGGACCAATGATGATAGATCCATATCCGTAAACACTATCTCCCAATCATTCCCTACTTTGACTATCAAATATCCCAAACTTATTGATCAAGCCTCCACGAATCTAAGCCATGGTATTTATACCTTCCCGAATGACTATGTCCTTGCTTGCTACCTCAATGCAGTTGAGCCTATGAGTACTTCCATCAGTGAACTGAGTGTCAGCATGACCGAGTCAGACATCAAATATCTTAGTCAGAAAAACAAGAATAAAAAGAAAAAGAAAAAGAGTTCTGAGGGTGAAAACCACTTTGTGGCAGTCTCAGAACCTACAAAAGTAAAAATAAAAGATGTATCCAAAGGTGAAAACCTCTCTGAGGTGCCTAAGGATGAGATATTTGATGTCCTTCTGAGTCATTTACAGGATAGATCTCCAGTTCTAATTGAGCCCACTCAATCCATCAATTTGGGTACAATAGAGGAACCACAATTGGTACATGTAGCACAATCATTATTAGAAGAAGAGAAGCAAAAATTTACAACATTCCTAACAAAGAAGAAGATCAACTTTGCATGGAAATATTCAGATATGCCAGGATTGGATGCTAATCTTATAATGCATCATTTATCTATTGCTCCAAATGTCAAACCTGTCAAGCAAAAACTGAGAAAGATGCATCCTCACGTTGCACTCTTGGTAAAAGCTAAATTGGAGAAGCTCTTGAATGCCAGATTCATCTGAGTTATTGACTATGCAGAGTGGATCTCTAATATTGTACTTGTTTCTAAACTAGATGGGTCAATCAGAGTGTGCATAGACTTTAGAGATGTGAATAGAGCATGCCCTAAGGATGACTTTCCACTACCTAACATTGATATGATAGTGGACATGACTGCGGGTTTCGAGATGTATTCCTTAATGGATGGTTTCTCTAGATATAATCAAATAAAAATTGCTCTAGAGGACCAAGAGAAAACTACTTTCACATGTGCATGGGGCACCTTTTGTTGGAATGTCATGCCATTTGGGCTTAAAAATGCTGGTGCTACATATCAAACAGCAATGACATCTATTTTCCACGACATGATGCATCGAACTATGGAAGATTATGTTGATGATACTTTAGAAAAATCTATGATCAGGACTGAACATCTAAAGGACTTGAGCATGATCCTAGACAGAATGGAAAAGTTTAGTCTCTGACTAAATCCTAAGAAGTGTGCTTTTGGTGTCACTTCTGGAAAGCTCTTAGGATACATAGTTTCAAAGAAGGGCATTGAAGTTGATCTAGCTAAAGTCAAGGCTATAATAGAGATGCAACCTCCCATGAATATCAGTCAAATGAGGACATTGCAAGGAAGAGTTCAATCTATTAGAAGATTCATATCACAGCTAGCGGACATATCGCAGCCTTTTACAAAAACATTACATAAAGGTGTGACCTTTGCATGGAATGAAGAATGTGAGAACAACTTTAACCATATCAAGAAGTATCTATCAAATCCACCTATCTTGATGCCTCCTATTCATGGGAAGCCATTGATCTTATATGTCTCCGCAACAACCACATCACTAGGGGCATTGCTAGCGCAACATGATGAAGAGAAAAATGAAAGAGCCATTTATTATATAAGCAGAACATTGGTGGCATATGAAAAGAACTATTATATGATTGAGAAAGCTTATCTCGCTATGATCTTTGCATCACAAAAACTGAGACACTATATGTTAGCTCATACCATGCATCTAGTAGCAAAAATTGATCCAGTAAAATACCTACTTAGCAAGGCTGCCCTCACAGGTAGACTGGCTAAATGGGTCATGCTTCTAAGCGAATTTGACATTGAATATGTTGAAAGAAAAGCTATTAAAGGTTAAGTTATTGCTGATCAACTAGCAGATGCACCCATGTTTGATGACACACCAATGCAAATGGAATTTCCAGACTCCTCTATTATGCACCTATCTTCTAGAGAATGGCAATTGTTCTTTGATGGATCCTATACATAGAATGGATCTAGAGCAGGCATATTGTTCATAACTCCTCAAGGATACTCCATCCCAAAAGAATTCAGACTGAAGTTCCCTTGCATGAACAATATTATGGAATATGAAGCCCTTTTGAATGGTATGAAAATAGAAATTGAGTGGAGAGTAACAGAGCTACACATTCATGGAGACTCTCAAAATATTATTCATCAAGTCAATGATGTGTACCAAACTAAAGATGAAAAGCTCATTCCTTACAAGATAATGGTAGATGATCTTAAGAAATATTTCATATCTATCACATTTGAGCAAATTCCTAGAATGGAGAACAAGGCTACTAATGCAATGGCAACACTATCTACTTTATTACAGTAGCCTGAACATGAGCTACGCTACGAGTTCCTGGTGGAAGCACTATCTTATCCTGCATATGACTCCCCTAAAACTTGCATGATCTGCACTATTTTAGGTCATGATTCATTTCGATATAAAAACCTATTTTCCTATCTCCAAGACCAAATCATCCCCGATACCTTCAACCACCATGAAAAGAGATACCTTATCTGTAATGCCTCCTAATATGTCATCATTGGTCACGATCTATACAAACGAGGTCTAGATGGTATGCTACTTAGATGTTTAGAACAGGAAGAGTCTCAATGTGTGTTAGAGGAAGTCCATGATGGTATTTGTGGGTCACACTCAAACAGTTTAACACTAGCTTGAAAACTTATTAGGGCTGGGTACTATTGGCCTAAAATGGAGAAAGAGGCTATCAAATTTGTGAAGAATTATCAAAAGTGTCAAGTACATGGAAACCTAATTCATGCTCCAGGGAGATATCTAATCCCCTTTACCACACAATGGCCTTTCCATCAATGGGCATTTGATCTTATCGGGATGATTCATCCTTATTCTTCTAACGGACATACCCATATAATCACAGCCACAGATTATTTTACAAAATGGGTAGAGGTGGTATCTTTGACACAAGCAATAGGGAAACATATATCTATGTTCATATTGAACTATATCAAATGCAGATATGGGATACCTCATTCCATAATCATAGATAATGGTGGGAAATTCAGGAATAAAGACCTAGATGATCTATGTGCCAAATTCAAGATCACACAACATTGGTCTTCTATCTACTATCCACAAGGGAATGGCCAAGTAGAGGCTTCTAACAAAAATCTATTAAAGATCTTGCACAAAACAGTAAATAAAACTGGTAGAGACTAGCATCTCATGATTAATCTAGCTCTATGGGTGTACAAAACAAGTATCAGAACACCTATAGGGGCTACACCTTTCACTTTAGTTTATGGGTCTAAAGTGGTACTACCTATTGAGGTTGAAATCCCATCACTAAGAATCAGAATGCATGGTCTAGTGACTGATGATGACTATAGAGCATCTAGGTTACAAGAACTGGAACTACTAGATGAGTGTAGACAAGTAGTGTATGATCATCTCAGAGTATATCAGAAGAGAATGTCTAGAGGCTACAACAAGAAAGTCAGACACAGAGAATTTCAGGTTGGCGATCTAGTCTTGAGAGAAAATCCTAAAAATCAATCCCATCGAGAACGCAAGGGGAAGTTCGAACCCAACTGGCTGGGTCCCTTTGTCATCACTGCTACTTTTGGCTTTGTTTCCTATCAACTCTCAATGACTAAAGGAGAACAACTCCGAGAACCAATCAACATTCTCCATCTGAAGAAATTCTACACCTAAGGCATTCAGTCTATGGTAAAATGTCCTAAAAAATTAGAAAAATTAGAAAAAGTCCTGAAAAAATGAACATCTTGGTGAAAACCTAGCAATAGGCACCTTGATGATTCACAAAAAAATAAAAAAAAAATCAAAAATCAAAAAAAAAAAATTGAAAAATGAAAAATACAAAAAAAAAGAAAAAAAGAAAAAAAAGTGCCTTGGTGAAAACCTGGAAACAGGTGCCTTGGTAGAACAAATAGAATCTCTGCCAAGATGGTGAAAACCTGGCAAACAGGCACCACTTGTTTCAAAATGCTCCATCTATCAGTGCAATCTTGGTCTTTCCCAGCTTTCAGTCTTGCTTTAGTTTGTACATATCTCCTGGTTTGTTTCTACATTTCTAGTTTTCAATAAGTTGGTTTGTCCACCAATCAAATCAAGTGTCTGTGTCCTATCAATGTTCAAACTTGGGGGCAATCAAGGTCATATCCTATGGTCTCCAGTATATCTTAGACATATCATATCCAGTCAAAGTCCTTTTGAAGCTTCATTTGAGTCAGTCAAGTCTGTCTTGTCTCCAAAAAGGATTTTGCATCTACAACAATGCAATCAAACACAACTGAAAATGATCTGTGCTACATGATTTTATCTCCTTGTATGCTTACTGATTTGCATTGAGATTTTTGCACATTGTGTCCCTTCGAGATCTTCGATGATGTCCTTTATAGGATTTAGAGAGTGATGACTGGGGGCATAATCTTTTCTTTGTCTTCTGCTTGTATGTGAAAATCTAATGTCTTTGGAAATTTTGGATTGAAATGGTGTCTGACTGTAAGAGCCTCTATCTCGAATTGGATGGCCATGCGTACCTCAAGCATTGATACCTGGAAAATTCAAGGAAGTTTGGTCTCACTATTGTCTTTTTGAGTAAGTTCTTTCTCCTACTATGAAACATGATCTTACCTAAGGATGTGAATGATAAAGGGTCACTACGGGTAATTCACAGTACTGGATTTAGAATGATCTCTTGACTACTTTGATGCTTATACAAATTGCTATATCAAAATGGACAGGATATTCAGGTCATCCTGGCATTTATACCTTGGTGCTTATATCTAATCTGACATTTTGAAAATAAAATCAATATTCATATATCCATGGTTGTTGACTAGTGGGTGTTGTATTGATTCTTGCGCATACAAATCGATATTCATATGTCTATGGTTTCATAGCTAGTGAGCATTGTATTGATTTATTCGATTACCAAAAAGTTCAATGATGATAACAAATCGACACATGATCAGTGACTAGGTCCTAGGTCTTAGGTTGCATTTCATTTTGCATGTTGCATGATCTCACAATGGCTATACGAACTTCAATGCTTAAATGATTCTTCAAATTGCATCTTCAAGTCTAACAAGAGCTGAATCTCACATAAAGGTTCCTCCAATGAAATAGCAAGTAGAATCCTTTTTTCGGGATCAAAATCAAAATCTAAAATCATTCATATTATTAACTACTTGCATAATCAACCTTCAATCATCACAAAAATCTAGAATTCAACTTAACTAATTATTTTACATCAAACTATCAAAATTTCAACTTGGTCTTTTGGACCTCCAAATGATGCAGAATGCATTCTTGAACGTGTATAACCACTTTTACAATCAATTTACATGCTTCTAAACCATTTAACACTGACTTCTCTTGTCAGATTTCAATTTTAATCCTGAAGGGGGCATGGTATTGCACATCATTCAAAGTCTATAAATCAAATTCTATCAATCTTTCCTCAGTAATCAAGACAAACAATCACGTCTAGTTACTAATTCATCAAAAAAGACCTCATCGCTTGGGGCAAATCTATCATTGTGTGCTATAAATGTGCCACACTTCTATGAATCATTACATGCAAGGGAACTCAAGAATGAGGCCTCACAAATCGATCCATAGCTCCCTAGGCATGGAGTGCAAGGGTTTTTAAGAATGCTCTCAGCTAGAGCTATTTAGCCAATAACCTTGCTAGTAAACCATGCAATGGGAGATTCAATGAAGACAAGGGCAAGAATGCCAATATCCTCAAGAATCAAGAATGAAAATGCAATGCAATGCTATGCTAGAATGGAAATGCAAGCTAAACTATGGAAATGAAAGATGCAAGTATTACAAAGCCTCCTAGTTAAACTAGATGAATTAATCTAAAGCATAAAGGAAATCTAAGCTAAGAATGCCATGAAAATGAAGCTACTATGCAAGAAATGAAATCTAACTATGAAGCAAGAAAGCCATGATGATGCAAGAATGAAGACAAGAAGATAGAGTGTTGATGAAGATCCAAGATGAATGCCAACAATGCTCCAAATCTTCAAACCCTAGATGCAAGAATATCTCCAAAAGCTCCAAGATGACCTAGAAAACCTGCAGCATAATATTAGCATAAAAAGTTGGGGTCTGTAGAATGAAGAATAGAGCTCTTCTTTTATAGGAAATGAGAAGGAATGGACCATGGAGATTAAGAGGCAAAAGATTTAATCAACGGTGGAGCTTGAAAGAGGAGCAATCCATGTGCACAAGTATCCTCCAATAGGAAAATAAGAGTTGACTTTTGTGTCCATATGAGACAAAAAGTGCTTTTCCCTTTTTATAAAATAAGAATAATGCTTTATTTGTGCAACTTAGGATAAGAGGAAAAGTGGGGGCTTTTTATTTATTAAAAGGGGAGGAAATATTCCTTTTAATAAATAAAGACTTAGGATAAGATGGTTAGCCCATAAAAAATAATCGAATAAATGATAAAGCTAGGATTTGATCAAGAGCAAGCAATTGATGATTTAGCAAAAGGGGCTAATAGTCTAGGTGACCATTTTTAGGTGTATACAATCATCACTTGGGGCATATCAGATTCATCAAGATCCATATCAATCTAGTATTCTCTTAATCTTGTAAACTGTATCAGTTTTTGCAACCATCAGATCATAGTGTTCTTTCCTTGGTTCTTCGGCAACTGAAGGATTCAGATGTGATACCTGCTAGTTCTGCTAAGACAATCGAGTCTAGAACCAGTCACTCACTTCTTTACAATCCTAAGGTTTGGAATCAGACATTTTGACACTTTTTCGCAATCATAGGTTCATTTGCTATTATAGTGAACATTATCTTTGGTCATTCAGGACCTATTATCTCCATATCAAATCAATATCAATCAGCTTCTATTTCATATCAATTATCAATTTCAAACATCAGTTTCATATCTCTATCAAACACATACTATCTTTGAACCATTGCGCTTCGCACAATAATTCAAAGAGGGGCAAAATGTAATACCCCAAAAATGGGCTATATGTTCATTAATCTCCTATATCAACAATTTGAATGAAATCAATATCAAAGTCCTAACCTAAGGCACATCTAAACATCATCGAATCCTAATTGATTATCTTAAATTCTGCATCGGGGAATATTCCTAGCAATATTCCTAATTATCTTAACTATCTTTAATTTAATGATTATTTGGCGATAAATCATATTTATCCTAAGTTTGATTAATTGAATATTTTCCTATTTAATTAATTAGATTTAATATCTTGCCAAGTTAATTATGTATTTAAATTTAATTCTATCTATTATTAATTGTATTATTTAATTTTGACAATAAATCCAATATCCTATGAATAATTGATTAAATTCTTATTTAATTGATTAAAGCAAGTTGTCATTATTTAATAATATAGTTTTTAATAAAAGTTTGATAAAATAGTTAATTAACCGATAAATTAATTATTTTGTTTTAAAAATCAGTTAAGTTGAGAATAAATCACTTTATTTATTTATTAAATCATAATTATCCATGTGCACATTCAAGGACTAGTTAAACTCAAATTGGAAAATCAATGCAAGTTGTTAGCTTTTTGAAACTCAACATCTTTTTGAGTTTTAAAGTTGATCTAAACTTCTAATTCGAGTTGAACTATGCTTTTGCATGATTTTTGTGACTTAATTATCTGTTATTTAAAAATAACTCAAAAATCAACCTGAGTTATTTGAGTGATTTATGGCTTTTTATTCCATGCACCTCCAAAGCCCTGGATTTCTATAAAACCAAGGCTTAGCTCTTCATAATTCATCCACAAATTTGCACAATCACGCTAGAGAATTGGAATTGGAAAAATCAAAGCTCTTGCGAATCGACACCTTTGTGAGATCAATCTTGTTTTGCATTCATTTAGATTCATATTTCATATCATTTCTAGTTTTGAGCATTGCATATCATTTAGCATAGATTCATATAATTTTTAGATAGATTTCATATTAGTTTTCATAGCATAGATTCATATCAGTTTTTCATTATTATTGCATAGAAAATCCAAAAAAATACCTTAATTGCATACATATCATATCAGTTTTACATTCAAATCCTTCATTTAGGTGTCATCTAGGTCACTGATCTCGATAGCAATCTGAGAACATTAATCTCACACCTACTAGAAGGCAGTAAATCACTTGGTTAAATTAGATTTCAATTTTGCATGATTTTGATTTTTGCTAACCTCTAATGTTTTACTGAAGTATTGTGTCTACAGATCAGGTACAATTTTCACACACATAGGTTCCGCATCTGTCAATGGTTGACACTCTTAATCTTTGGTGGCATCTAGTTTCTTCCCAGAAGACCTGGATGATGTGCTTCAATACCATTCGGCCTACTATCACAGAGCCCAAGATTACATATTTTTATTGGTGTGTACTTTATCGAGGGTTGCCTCTGGGCTCTAGGATTTGACACTTGGGAGTCCTTGATCCTCGATGCACTTTTTTGGTCTCCCATAGTCTTATTTGCATATTTTTTGATTTGTCTCTAAGATCAATAATATTGAAGCTGGATTCATAATTGTTTTAGGCCATTTCATCTAGAGCCCTTTTCCTAGAACATGGTTCTACTGGGTGACCCTCCCAGAATGCCCTTTTTCTATACCTAGATTTGGCATGTTTTAGGATGGAATTTTTTTTTTTTGCTTTGGAAGGATATAAATGCTATTCTTTTCACTCACATCTTTTTGGATATTAATGTTTCCATGTATACTAAATCTTCTATATGTAACAATGTAATGTTGCAGATTCAAGGTCAGGAAGATAAGGTTTCCTTGGAGGTGGCCCACTTTCAGGACATTTTATAGCATTAGGGAAATGCTCCATGTATGGTTGCCAAAGTCTTTCCAGATTCTCTTTCTTCTGACCACACTCTGCCCCATAGCCATTTCCATGGCTGTAGTTCTTTGGCTTGAAATTCCTAGACTCCTCGGTCCCAAGTCCTCATCTCTCTTCTGGCGGAAAAGGTTGGAGGCCCCACTTAACCTCTCCTCCTTGTAGGAGTTTGGCTAGTGCCTGACCTATTTCTCCTGTTCCTATTTCTACTACTCATGTGGATGGTACTAGATGGCCTTCTACTAGTGGTGATAAATTTCCTCACCTAGCTCTAGCTATGTACCCCATGTGTGAGGAAGGTGAGATACAAGATAAAGATGAAGAGGATGAGGGATGGTCTCTCCTAGACTCACTTCCTAGCCCCAATGTGTGGGGAAATCTTGATGATAAAGATCCTCCTCCCTTGGCTACAACTTCCCTATCTGCCTGAGGGCTTTATGTTTTTTTTTATGAATAGTTGATGTTTCTGGATTTGGTCATCTAACTTTTGCAGGATGATCTTGTATCCCCGACCCTTTTTTGTGAATAGTGTAGTTTTATATTATAATTTAATGAAAAGGCCTCTATTCATAAAAAAGAGCTATTAACAAGATCATAATAAAGTATTAGTTTCCCTTGCCAAGGATATATGACATAATAGATTGCCTAGGTAGTGCAAGATAGTTCACTAAGATTAATCTCAAGGGTAGATACCATCATATTAGGATTAGGGAAGGGTATGAGTGGAAGAGTATATTCAAGAACAATGAGGGATTGTATGAGTGGTTGATATTTTCTTTTCAACTTACCAATGCCTTGAGCATATTCATGCAACTAATGAATGAGGTAATAATAGAATTGTTAGAAAAATTTATCATTATTTATTTGGATGATTTTCTAATCTATATAAAGACATGTGAAGAACACATCCAACACATCATACAAGTGTTCCAATAGCTAAGAGAAGATAAGTCATTGATCAACATCAAGAAATATAGATTTATGAAGAATGAGTTAGTATATTTGGGGCTTGTAATCTCTATAGAAGGATTGAAGATGGATGTAGAAAAGGTAAGAGAAATTGCAGAATGGTCTAAATTAGTAAACATTGGAGAGGTAAGATATTTGCATGGATTGGCTAGTTTTAATCAAAAGTCCGTAAAAAAAACTAGTACTATTTGTACATCCATGTGACAAATTAAAATAAAAGGATATTAGGAGTTCAAGAGAAGATCTAGAGTGTAGAGAATATTTGATTAATTGAAGTAGAAGTTTATGGAGCATCTGGTACTAACATTATTGTATTTCAAAAAAAAGTAAAGCATACTATGATGCCAACAAAAATATCATTATATTCATTATGTCATTTAGGGGGACCAATTTCTTATTTCAATGAGAAGTTTAATAATGTATGAATAAAATAATCAGTATATGATCAAGAATTATATATCATAATTTAGGCACTAAATAAATGGAGACACTATTATACTTTCATTGTATTATACACTAATCAACAAGAACTGCAGTACTTGAACAATCAAGGATATTTGAATCAAGATCAAATGGGGTGGGTATATTTCATGAAAAGTTGCACTTTTATCCTCAAACATTAGAGAAACAAGTTAGATTGAATTGTAGATGCACTAAGTAAAAGAAGCAACCTTTTGATGTAGATGAGGGTGACTATAGTTAAATTTGATGAGTTGAAACAATTGTATAATGATGACCAAAATTTTTTAGAGGCATAGAAGGAAAGTAGAGAGTTATTAGTACTAGACAAAAGTAAGTGGCAAGAATATTTTAGATACGATGACATGTTACTCAAAGGAAATCAAAAGTACATTCCCAAGAGTTCCACGAGGGAGAATTTAAACAAAGAGAAATATTCTAGAGAGCCGGATAGATATTTTGGTATTTACAAGATGGTGGCCCTATTTAATTAAGGATTATTTTGGCCATAAATATACAAGTATATCCAAAAGTATGTTCAATAATGTATGATCTATCAAGTGACTAAGTGAGTTAGCCAAAATACTAGATTTTATACACCTCTTCTCTTTCTAGAAAGACCTTAGGAGGGTGTCATTATAGATATTTAATGGGATTATGTAGAAATTAGAGGGGACATGAATCCATATTTATGGTGGTGGACATATTCTCCAAGATGGAGCACCTCATCCCTTGAAAGAAAAATCATGATGCAATCCATATTGTCAAATTATTCTTCTAGGAAGTAGTGAGATTGCATAGGGTACCAAAGAGCATTATTTTGGATTGGTATACCAAGTTTACTATATAGCTTTGGAGGATTTTATGGAAAATATGTAGACAAACTTAAAATTCATTTCAATATTTCACCCACAAATTGATAGACAAACTAAGGTAGTGAATAGAAGTCTAGGAAACTTGCTTAGATGATTGGTCAAAGATAAAATAGGGATTTGGGGCTTAGTTTTACCTCAAGTAGAGTCTTTCATTCCATAACTTAGTAAACCAAATAAATGGAAGAATACCATTTAAAACTTTTACCAGATTGTAGCCTAGAGAAGTGACTCAAGTCCAAAGTAATAACCCATGAGACAAGAAGAGTGTGGAGGTAGAGGAATTTGTGTACATAAAGACTATCCTTAAGGAGGTTAGGTAACTCCTATAAGTCATGAAAAACTAGTAAAAGGAATGAGTGGACACCAATAAAATATTGAAGGAATTTTCAATTGAAAATGAGGTTATGGTATACATCTAAAAGGAGAGATTTATAGCTAGCACATATGATAAGCTAAAGATGAAGAAGTTCAAGCTTTGTAAGCTCATCTAGAAAATTCATTATATAAGTTATTGTGAAGTTGAGTTACTAGAAGGAATCAAAATTTTAGAGATCTTCACTATTTTATATCTCTATCAGTTTCAAGGAGCACTAGAGGGCGATACAAAAACCTTACCATAGTATCACCTACCTTAAGTACCACCACAATATATTGAGTGGATCTTGTATAGTCAAACTAAGATTACCATATAGAAGGAGTATAAGGAATACTTGACCAAATGGAAGAAAAAGATAGTGGAAGATGTGACTTGGATCTTACAAATTGAGTTGGAATAGCTTGGGACACACCTGCCAATGTGAAAGGTGCACTTTTTAAATGACCTTGGGGGTTTGACACTAGAGTACATTAGGAAAAATTAGATTGGACCCAATATTGGAAGCATGCAAAACCTTTCAAAACCTTGTGTGGGTAATGGTACTTTCCACAAGATGGATATGAGGCTAAGAAATATCCAAAAGGGTTTACCCTCTTCAAGTAACCATAACTGGTACACATACTATGTCAACTTGGGACCTAGGAGGCCAATGCAGATCACCATAAGTAATTGAATTTAATAGATAAACACTTATAAGAGCATTAGAGAGAATTATCATTACTTAGGAAGTAGTTAGGGGAAAGTAGGTCTATAAGTTTTCTCTTTTGATAAATCATGAGGGCTATGTGTCTACATGTGGGGCTGATGAGCCAAATGTAAGCCTATGAGTTGTTAGGAATGGGAACACTGTGAGGGGGGGTGAATCAATGTTCATTGTATTTTAACTTTTCACTTTAGTCTTTTATACTGAACTTAAATGCTTAAGTACTAAATTAAACATTCACATAAACATGAAACATGAAATCAACACATGACACTAATATGGTTACGAGGAAACCCAAATAGGTAAAAAACCTGGTGGGAATTGACACCCACTAATATTCTGCACTAGTGTTTTGTGATCCTTGTTAGAAGATCCTTAACCCTGTTAGGAGTTTCTTTACAATGCTTTTAGTATAGTAGACCTTGTCAAGGGTTAGACCTTATTATGAGTCTTTTACAATTTTCTCTATTAGGGGAGAGGACACACTATCTAAGAGCTCACTGCTCAAGTGGTGAAGGTTACAACCTTCTGATCTCAGATACACACTATATCTGTAGGATGAACTATCACTGTGACACTGCTTGTCAAATCAGTTCCTTTGATGCGCTGATGCTTTGACCTCTAGCAAAGCTCTAATACATCTTATAGTGTCTTCACACACTTCTACTCTGCTTATTACAACTCTCTATCAACTTCCATACCAAATACAATGGGTGCATCTTATATTTATACGCTCATACAAAATAAACAATTAGGTCGGCCCTTAGACCTATTACAAACAACGCTTCCAAATGAATTGGCTTAAGTGTGATTACAATTAAACATATAAAAATGCAAAAAACCTAAATACAATGGGCACATAGCCTTTACAACATTACATTATATCCGCAAACCAAAATACTAATTGTCGGCTTCATGCTCTGTTCTTCTCTGGCACACACTAGCTGTGCAACTTCAACTGACTATATCTTTCTCATCCTTGCACATATGATCATCCGCTCATAGACTAAACATGAATATAGTCTAACCAACTTAAATTCTAGGGTGCATACCATAATTCATCCGTACGCACATGCACTGATGCTCTGAGTTGCAGGAACTTTGTAAACTGTCTAGTCTTCAACACTTAACTGATTTCTAATCTTCTCTTCAAGTGCCCTGACTCCAAACTGCTATATGACTTTGTTGCCATAATGAAAACACTATATCAAGTCATATACATCAGTATAGACAACTTTCCAACATGAGCATGTTGATATTCTATTTTCAATAGTACAAAAAATGTTCTCTTTGTAATACCCCAAAATTGGCACCTATTTAATTTCATCAATTTTGGTGCATTATCTCGATTTTACATCACCAAAGTCCTAGTTCCCTAGGCAATTTTCTCTCTCATATCTGACTTAATTTGACTTGATGTCAATTGCAAAGACCATAAATTGCAATAATCAAATATTAATATTAATTCCTAAAGTCCTTGACTTTAATTAGCTAAATTACCCCTATGATAAATTAATTTAATTATAAAGTCCTAAGTGCTTTCTAATTAAATTAAAATCTACCCTCTTTAGCTAATTACCCATAAAAAGGAATTAATTAATTGCTTGTTATTTGAATGGACACCTTTTCTTGAATTAATAATTTGAGATATTTGAAAGGTCCTCATGTGGCATTTTCCATTCTTTTAATAAAGTAATTCATGCTTATTTGTCCCAAAAGGGATATGAAGGGTCAGGAGTTTCGAATCAAGAAACTCTTCCTCCTCCTCTTGGCTCTTTTATTTATTTGGGCTCTTTTTCTTCATTAGAGAGAGCAATTTTTGAGAGCATCTACACTATAGGCATTTTTTAGTCTCATTTGATTCATTGTTTTCAAAGCTTTTTATTGCATTATCTAGTTTAATTTCTCATATTAGTGTAATTGCATTTCACATTTAGATTAAATTTGCTTACTTGTTCTTAGTCTAATATCATCTTTATTTCAAAATCAAATAAAAATCTGCATTTCATATTTCTTTCAAAGTCTTTTAGATTAATTGCATCCTCATTCTTAGATTAAATTGCACTTCATCTTAGATTAATTTCATCTTGCTCATCTTTATTGCTTCTTGGAAATCCTCCATTGTTGAATTGGTCTCCCGGTTGTTGGCTCTCATTCTGAGAGTATTCAAACACCCCATTCACATAGGAGGCAACAGGTCACCTCACCATGGAATTTGGATTGAGTTCTTCATACTCTCTCTTGAATTCTATCAAGTGAATAATGACCATGTTGTGTTGTGTCTGATTTAGAGGTCACATTCAGTCACATACATTTTGGCGCCCACCGTGGGGCAGAAAGATCAATTTCTGGCCTCATTATCATTTTTTTCTAACAAGAAATTTTGCTCTGCTGTGCGTCTGTACTGTTTGTGTACAGATCCTCGTGCGAGAATCCAGAGCGTCCCGCGCGAAGTTTCACCCATGTGGTACTCTCTCGTGCGAGATTGTAATTATCTCACCTCAGACACTACACTTTCTTGCGCGGATCGGAGTACTTTCTCGCGCGAGCTTTCATACATTCTCGTGCGAACCTTCATACATTCTCGTGCGAGCTTGTGCTTTCTCGCGCGCGGTTTGGTACTGTCTCGCGCGCGGTTTGGTATTGTCTCGCGCGTGGTTTGGTACTATCTCGCGCGGCCCTTTGTACTGTCTCACGCGAAATTCTGTGACAGACAGAGGTCAAGATTTCAGATTTGTTAGTTTTGTTTGCTGTTTTCAATTTTTTGAAATTTTTGAAATTTTTAGCGTTTTCAAATCCGTGCCACTCTGGAAAACAGGCACCCATTTTTTTTTGAAATTTTCACAAATGGTCTCAAAAGTTTAAGTATGATATATTGTTGGAAAGGTCTTTCCGAGCCTATTCCAACCATGTTGGTTTCATTATCAGATTTTACCATTTGATGAGCTATTTTTCTTGCAGATTATCTAATTTTTGATTTTGCTAATCTTGTGGGTCTAACAAGCTGTTTTGAAGGTGCTCTTGCTTTCATGGAAAATGTTTAAAATAAAGCATTGGACTTGAGGTACTTTGTTTCATCTCTACAACATTTGGACTTTGGGATTAAAATTGAACATCTCATGTGTTTGGCTTGAGTGTTTACATGCTTTCATAGAACACATTTCAATTGATGCTCTTAATGGGAAATGAATGAACATAGATTTTCTTTCATTCAAGTTTGTGTAAGTGAATGCTTGTGTTTAAACCTTAAGTAATTCTTGGTTCCAATATCAAATATCTCATTGAGTGATTAAGGGCATGGATTCATTCCTTGTTTACATAGGGAGTTAAATGCACCACTTTGTGGACTCACTCTATGTTTGCTTGGAAAGTTAAATATTCCATTGGTTCAACCTTTTTTCATTTGTGAGTAGTATTGATAAGCAACTTTAGATTACTTGTGATTGATCTAGATTGCTATCTTGGGTTATTGGACTCGCTAATCCGCCGGCCCCTCATTTCCGCCCTGTGGTTGCAATCCCAATGCCACATTAAAGGGGAGGGGTCTATAGGAAAGAAGCGTTAATTGTTCCACTTGGCAACCCTTTTGTGCTTTTTGGAACTCACTTGTTTTCTAGGGTGTGGACTCACTTTGAGTTTGTGTGAGGAGTTAAATGCACCACTTTGTGGACTCACCTCACATTTACTTGAAGGGTTAAGTGTTCCACCTTTAGTGCTTTTCAATACTTTTTGATAGAGAATTACTTACTTTTCATTTTTTTAGAAGGCTTGCTTGGGGATTTCATCACCTCAAGGGATGACCTTAACTCCCATGTTCCGGCGGAGTATAAATATCGGGAGGTGAATCCAAAGACACCTCTCTTGAGAATGAGTTAGATTTCACTCTTGGCTAAGCCTCAAAGAACTTTATACCTTTGAGAAGTGAAGGAGGAGATTTGGGTTACCATCTCCCCCCGGCTGTGTGATTTCAAATTTTTCTCATCTACGGATTTGGGCCTCACGTACCTTGCGTATATCGAGGACTCCCTTTAGAAAATCCATGTATATCCTTGTAGATAACTTGCTAGGATGTTGTTGTGTTTTAAGTGCCTGCTAAAACATTTTCAAGAACATACACAAGTAGAGTCCTTAGGGAGTAGAAATACTAAGTCACTATTCCTGTTCATGCGCAAGGTTGCTTTGTCCCTTGCCCATTGCTTGAAAACTGTTTGCTTGAACTCCTTGATTGCTGTCTTATGTGCTTGATCAATGACATAGATTTGATTTGCCTTTTTTTTCTGTGATCTATTTTTCTATTTTCCTGTCGTTCACCGTCAGAAACTAGTTGTCTTGAGTTAGGAATCGATCGATCTTTGCTTTGACTCGTATTGTCTCTCATTAGTCTACCTTATCTCATTGTGCTCTTGTACCTTGTGTTGCGATTGTCTTATCTCGGCTGTTCTAGCCATCTCTTTTTGACAATTCATACCAGGTTCATCTTGCATCTTGGCTGTTCTAGCCATTTATCTCTTTTCGTTATCTTAGAGACAGAGTCTAGCTTTATCCCGAATCTTTGCTCGTTACATCTTCGTTTATGACTGTCATGACTCGAAGTGGCAAGACTTATCCTATTCAAAACACTGATTAAGATCAAAGTAAACCTTGTAATCAAGACATAGGTCATCCTGAATTTTTTATGAAATCTGAACTTCGTGAGGAATCCTCACATTCTTCATCATTCCAAGAGTATTACAATCCATTGTTTCAGATACAGTCTGACTTATTATTTCAAGAATATTATAACCCATTGTTTGAAGACCAGCAAGACTCTGAAAGGTCACTTTCTAAAATTGAACCTATTGATTCTTTTGAACCTATCGACTCTTTCACGATCTCTCATAATACTACCAACAAGATGGGAGATCCAAAACCTTCAAAGTTGGTTTTCAATCTTAGCTCTAACATGCCAAAACCTTCAAAGTTGGTTTTCAATCTCAGCTCTAACATGCCAAAACCCTCAAAGTCTGTCTTTAATCTTAGCTCTAGCATGCAAATAGTCAAAGCCACTGAGAAGGCTACAACAGAAGCTCAACCGCCTTCCAGATTTGCTAGAAACAAACCTTGGATCTCTCACTGTGACATGATCATTGCTCCAGGGAGCAAGGATACTCCTAAACCCAAAACTCCCTTTGTCTTGCGAGGCCCTACACCTCCCTCTTATAACTACACAAAATCTCCAGCTTGTGCGAATGCTATCCCTCGATCTCATGCAAAAATTGTTCTCAAAGGTCCCGAACCTTCGACATCTGGACCAAAACTATCTATGGATAAAGCCCTCACTAAGGAAAATGTCCCCAAAGATCTCAATCTCGACCAGTTTCAATCTATGGTGGGTCATTTGACCTCACCTCATTATTTATCCTTCCTTGAAGAAGATAATCACTTGCTGAGCCACCCGCATAATGCTCTCCTGCACACTGAAGTTATGATAGGCCCCAAGAGTATTCCTCACGTCCTCATTGAAAATAGTTCTAGCAAAAATACTTGCTCTGCTAAGATGCTTACCAAAATGACAAACAACTTTGTCCCCACCAATAGAGAGTCCATTGAGTTCTATGATGCTAAGCTCAAAGAAATAGAAAAGACCTTGAAGATCAAAGATATTGGCATGGGGGAATATCAGATTGAGTCCATCTTGTCATTGACAGCTCTCCCCATATCTCCACATTCCTATGAAGAACCCTCTGAAGATAGATTTGGTATTGGCTATCAGAGCGATGAGCTTGACCAACCTAGCTACAACTTTCACTCATGCAAGGATTCAAATAATGAAGAAACACAGATTCAGCCTATGACATATGAAAGACCTTTGAATGATCAAAATTTTGATTTAGACTACCAGAAAGAGTCTTATCTACCTTCTAAAGTGCTTCAGGAACATGATTTTGGTCCTCACCAGGAGGATTTTATACACTCTACTGAACAGATTTCTACTACTGCAGCTACTACTGAATATGTCACTACCTCTAATGGCACACATACTGATTGGGAGCAACTATTGGATGCTTCCCTTATCTTTGGTATGCCTCAAGGTATGCCTATTCTAGATTGTTCTACCACTTCTACTGTTGAACAAAATCCTACTACTGCTGATTCCAATGATACACATACTGATTGGGAGCAACTGCTGGATGCTTCCCTTATCTTGGGTATGCCCTGGGGTATGCCTATTCTAGATTGTTCCACCACTTCTACTATTGAACAGACTCCTACTATTGCCAACTCCAATGGCACACATACTGATTGGGAGCAACTATTGGATGCTTCCCTCCTCTTGGGTATGCCTCAAGGTATGCCTATTCCAGATTACTCTGCTGCTTCTACTACTGAACAAGATCCTGCTATTGAAGAAACATTTCCTTTGACAGATGATAGTGATGAAGAAAGTCTGCCTCTGACTATGTCTCTAGCTGATTGGGACTCCATATCAGATGCTAATACAAAAATACCAGTTGATGCTATACACTTATATGCTAGTCTTAACAACTCAGAAAGAGGAGAAAGTTATGACCCTCCAGATCAAGCTATTGATGATGATCCTTTCCACCATCCCGTGGAGATCATTCCTATGGCTCCTAGGCCATCTACTCCAAGCTATACTTCTACTGCTCCAACAAATCATGGGTATCTGAGACCCCATTTTGTTATAGCTTCATGGAATATTGGTAGACCCAGAATTGAAATGGTTCCTATTCATGCACTCTTACCACCTGAAAGGGGACCTGACTCTTGGAATAGGTTATCTTGGTTAGGCTCACATAATATTCCTCCAAACTTATCTGACTCTTCTAAGATGACTCACAATCAACAATGCTCTATGGAAGATTACTTTCTTGATCTACCTGATGCATTCATGAATGATGAGGATGATACTGATATATTTTCACTTGAACCCATCCCATCAATTTCTCTTCCCCCTTCATCTCCTAGAAAAGTGGCCCGTCCACTTCCATTTCCATCTCTCCACCTAAACCAGTCATATAAGCCTCTTTCATCCACAATTCCTGAGTCTTTTGGAAGTAACTTGGATGTGCAACATAAAAGCAAAAATAATAAGAATCCACTTATATCTCAAGGTCACCATGTCCCATCTAATCGACATGTGACTATGAAGAAAGGAAAGAAACAAAGGTGTTCAAAAGACCGCAAAGGTCCTCAAAAAGAAGAAGACAATCAAAAGCCAGAAAATAAAATAAAAAATGGATCTCGAAATCCATTCTATAGGCATTGTCATCAAAAGCACCTCAAAGTAAAGAAGAAAAAATTCAAAAGCTATGTGGATTCAAAAGAAAGGAAAAATCAAAGTTGTCATTTGAGCTTCCAAAATTCTCATACTTCCCTCCATTCCATCGCCCTTGCCTCTCATACTTTACCCTCTTCACTCCATCTTGCCTTTTCCCAAAGTGCATATCAGTATCTCCTTATTACTAATGACATGACTAAGAGAAATCTAGAATGTACTCTCCCTAAGCGTTTAGAGCATGGGAAATCTGACAAAGAGTTAAGGTGTGTCTATGAGGATATTTGTGGGTCTCACTTAAGTGATCTTTCCTTGACTATGGATCTCTTGACTGTGGGACACTACTGGTTGGCTCTCCTGTTACTGCTACAACATCTGGTTCTGATTCTGCAACTTCTCAGCTGGCTACTACTACAAATGACTGTGTTCTCAGAGATTCCTACTAAAGGAGAGAAACTCAAAGAGCCCATCAACGCTCTTCATCTAACAAGTTCTACAGCTGACATTCTCTATGTGCTCATGTACATATTTATTGATCCTGAAAAAAATCCAAAAAATGGTATATTGCAAAAAATCCAAAAAATTGCAAAATGTCCTAAAAAAATGATCATCTTAGTGAAAACCTGGCAAACAGGCGCTTTGATGTATCTATTATCCTGGTGAAAACCTGGTAAACAGGCGCCTTGATAATACCAAAAAAAATGAAAAATTTGAAAAAATACAAAAAAATGAAATATTCAAAAATACAAAAAAAGAGAAAAAAAGAGAAAAGTACAAAAAAATTGAAAAAGAGAAAAATGTGTCATTGATGAAAACCTGGTAAACAGGCGTCATGGTAGCAAAAATAGAATCTCTGCCAAGATGGTGAAAACCTGGTAAACAGGCGCCTCTTGTTTTTCTGAAGTAACATCTCATCTCAGCGTCGCTTGGCTCTTAGTTTCCTGCTTTAGTTTCCTTCCTTTCCTGCTTTAGTTTGTTTCCTACTTTGGTTTGCTAGCTCATGCACTTGTCTTTGAGTTTTCCTCGACTCTTCATAGATTGGAACTGGTTCACACTTGGGGGCACCTGCCTGGTCTAGGGGGCATTGTCCTATCACTTTCAGAAACTCTTTTGAGCATTGGTCGCCAGTGGTTCTCACTATGCCTACCTGCGGATACCTAGCTTTTGTTCGATCTCTCTTCTTCGGGATTTCTCCCTTCCATCAGTCACCAGTGGTTCTCATTGTGTCTGCCTACTGATGTTTCGCTAGTATCTCTAAGATTTCTCTCCTTGATAATCTCTCTCTTGTATCGGTCACCAGTGGTTCTCATTGCGTTTGCCTACCGATACTTTGTTAGCTTCCCGATATTTTTTTTGAGACTTTGTCTCTTGTGATGGTCACTAGTGATTCTCACTACGTCTGCTTGCTGTTGTTATCTCATTGAGACTTCGAACGTTATCTTTCTGAATTGTCTTCAATCCGCTTGAACACAAACTTGAACTGAAACTAAAACTAAATGTGTGTTCCTTTGAGGCATGTTGAGCTTTGTTTTCTTTGAGTGCTTGTTTGTTTGCTTTGCTTTTTCTTTGCTTTTTGTTTGTTGGTTTAGTTCCAATGATCCCAAGAATTCATATAAGAGGGGTGTGCGTCTATAAGAGCCTTCATCTCATATTGGATGGCCATGTGTACCTCGACTCCTTTTATATGAACACTTTGGTGAGGTTGGTTCTTCTCCTTGTCTTTTGAGTGACTTCTTTCTGCAACTGATGAAATTGTAAACGCTCATCCTGTTAAGTGAACGTAAGGGTCATTGCGAGAAATCTTTGGCAAAAGAAGGAACTCCTATGTGTTTGGTGTGTTTTTTTGCAAGAGACATTCAGGTCATTCTAGCAAATGTGCTTTGATACTTATGTTAACTTGCTAAATTAAAAGGAATAGGTGTTCAGGTCATTCTAACTTCTTGTGCCTTAATGCTTACACCTCATTCCGACAAATTTAAGACTTATGTCATATTCATATTCTCATGTTGGGGAGAATTGTATGGCATCTTGCGATTGTCCCGTGCTTAAAAGAACTCAATGATGATAAATACGATGAGTCCAACAGCCGAGTTCAGAGGATTGCATTTGTTCATCCTAGGCCTGCATTTAGACTTGCATCTTTCATTCTAGGCTTGCATTTGGAGTGCTTTCTTGTTTCTCTCTTGATTGCTTTCTTCTGGATCTGCTCATCAAAGGTTCTCATCTTTTGTCCTAGTCTCATCTTGGCTGCATCCTTTTCAGGATCGAAATTGAAATCTAACATCTCTAAGTGGCTCGAAATCGTGTTTTAAATATTGGACTCCTTCTGGATCGGATGCTTGTGCAGTCAGCCTTCTGGTGTCATCTTCCTGCTAGATCCTCATCTTTGCATCATGTTCTCAAATCTTTGCTTCTTTTCATCAAGTCAACCCTAGTCAAAATTTGGTCAACTATGGTCAAACTTGGTCAACAGGACCTCTGCTTTGCTCCGTTTCACTTCTATAGCTTCGCGAATCTAGTCTAATTGCTTTTGCTCTGCAATCTCTTGTTGTTTATCATCCTTCTGACATGTCATCTTTCAATTTCGCTCCCGAGGGGGCAGGATGATTACATCATTTGAATCTTGTTGAATCTATTCTTGAATCAGTCTGATTTGAATCATCAGTCCTCATTGCTAGGGGCATCTTCATGCCTCGCATCTTGTTATCTGGAAATCTATCTCTTAGGTATCTGAGCAATCTAACTCAGATCCTCAAGGATCATTCTTCATTTTGGAGATGGTTCTTGAAATCTATTGGGTATTGGGGCAATCTAACCCTAATTCCTGGGAGTCAAGCTTCGTTCTGGGGATGACTCTCGAAATCTCTCTTAGACCGTTATCTGGGCAATCTAACCCAGGTCTCAGAGGACTAAGCTTCGTATTGGGGCAATCTAACCCTGATTCGAAGATAGTCCTAAATCTGCATCTTCATCAATTGGTATTGGGGCAATCTAACCCCGATTCTGGTTCTCTTTTAAGATCGTTGTCTTCGCAATCTAACTTAGACTTCAAAAAATTCATGCTTTGATCTGCTTTCATCTGTCACTTCAGACTATTCTTTGAATCAACGCGCTGTTCACACATCAATTCAAAGAGGGGAAAATGTAATACCCCAAAATTGGCACCTATTTAATTTCATCAATTTTGGTGCATTATCTCAATTTTACATCACCAAAGTCCTAGTTCCCTAGGCAATTTTCTCTCTCATATCTGACTTAATTTGACTTGATGTCAATTGCAAAGACCATAAATTGCAATAATCAAATATTAATATTAATTCCTAAAGTCCTTGACTTTAATTAGCTAAATTACCCCTATGATAAATTAATTTAATTATAAAGTCCTAAGTGCTTTCTAATTAAATTAAAATCTACCCTCTTTAGCTAATTACCCATAAAAAGGAATTAATTAATTGCTTGTTATTTGAATGGACACCTTTTCTTGAATTAATAATTTGAGATATTTGAAAGGTCCTCATGTGGCATTTTCCATTCTTTTAATAAAGTAATTCATGCTTATTTGTCCCAAAAGGGATATGAAGGGTCAAGAGTTTCGAATCAAGAAACTCTTCCTCCTCCTCTTGGCTCTTTTATTTATTTGGGCTCTTTTTCTTCATTAGAGAGAGCAATTTTTGAGAGCATCTACACTATAGGCATTTTTTAGTCTCATTTGATTCATTGTTTTCAAAGCTTTTTATTGCATTATCTAGTTTAATTTCTCATATTAGTGTAATTGCATTTCACATTTAGATTAAATTTGCTTACTTGTTCTTAGTCTAATATCATCTTTATTTCAAAATCAAATAAAAATCTGCATTTCATATTTCTTTCAAAGTCTTTTAGATTAATTGCATCCTCATTCTTAGATTAAATTGCACTTCATCTTAGATTAATTTCATCTTGCTCATCTTTATTGCTTCTTGGAAATCCTCCATTGTTGAATTGGTCTCCCGGCTATTGGCTCTCGTTCTGAGAGTATTCAAACACCCCATTCACATAGGAGGCAACAGGTCGCCTCACCATGGAATTTGGATTGAGTTCTTCATACTCTCTCTTGAATTCTATCAAGTGAATAATGACCATGTTGTGTTGTGTCTGATTTAGAGGTCACATTCAGTCACATACACTCTTATGCATTCAGTTCTATGTTTTTTTGTTTTATAATTGGTTTCAAGGTTGGACAATCCATTCTAGACACTCTAACCTTGACTTTGTCACATTTGTATAAATGTATATACATATATATGTACATGCATACATAAACATACATAAGCACACACACACACACACACACACACACACACACACATACATACATATTTGGGTCAATATGGAAGAAGATCTATATGCCCCCAACAATTTTCATTTTCCTCGAATGTTGAAAAGTAATGTATGAAAAAAAACAATGATGAAATAAATAGAGAAAGTTCACAATATATTTTATCCCCCACATCCAAGTACCTATGAGGGTATCTTGGTCCTTTAGAAGAGCGCACACACACCCACACACACAGATATATATATACACACACACACACACACACACACACACATGTATATATATATACATATATATATCTATATATATGTATAGATATGTATATATATATATATATATATATATATATATATATATATATATATGTGTGTGTAGATATGTATATATATATATATATATATATATATATATATATATATATATATATATATATATATATATGTATATATATCTATACATATGTATGTATATGTATATATATATATATATATATGTATATATATATATATATGTATATATATATATGTATATATATGTATATATATACATATATATATATATATACATATATATATATATATATATACATATATATGTATATATATATATGTATATATATGTATATATATATATATATATGTATATATATATATATATACATATATATGTGTGTGAAAATTATACCTGATCTGTAGACACAACACTTCAGTAAAACATTAGAGGTTAGCAAAAATCATGCAAAATTGAAATCTAATCTAACCAAGCGTCTACTGCCTTCTAATAGGTACGAGATTGATGTTTTCAGATTACTATCCAGATCAGTGACCTAGATGACACCTAAACGAAGGATTTGAATGCAAAAGATGGATATGGAATGAATGCAATTAATCTATATTTTTTATATTTTCTATGCAATATGAATGATAAACTTGATATGGAATCTATGCTAATATGGAAATTGATATGCTAAAATGGTCTAACAATGATATGAAAAAGAATCTAAATGAATGTAAAAAAAACAAATTGACCTCACAAGAGCCTTGATTCGCAATAAGCTTTGATTCTCCAAATTTCAATTCTTCAAAATAGTTGTGCAATTCGTAGATGACTTTGGCAAAGTAAGCTTGCAAAATTAAGAGATGAATTGAGATGAGCTGAGGCTTTAATTTTATAGAAATCTAAGGCTTTGGAGGTGCATGGAAAAAAGCCATAAATCACTCAGATTAACTCAGCTTGATTTTTGAGTTATTTGATAATAAAGATAATTTAATTCACAAAAACATGCAAATCATGCAAAAACAACTTTTTAACTCAAATTAGAGTTTAGATCAACTTTTTGAACTCCAAAAGGATGTTGAGTTCTAAAAAGTCAACACTTTGCATTGATTTTCTAATTTGGAGTTTAACTGTTTCTTTTGAATGTGTATAATAATTATGAATTAATTAAATAAATAAAGTGATTTATGCTCAACTTAACTGATTTTTGAAATAAAATAATTAATTTATGGGTTAATTAACTATTTTATCAAACTTTTATTAAAAACTATATTATTAAATAATGACAACTTGCATTAATCAATTAAATAAGAATTTAATCAATTATTCATAGGATATTAGATTTATTGTTAAAATTAAATAATATAATTAATAATAGATAGAATTAAATTTAATTAAATAATTAAGTGGCATGATATTAAATCTAATTAATTAAATATGAAAATATTCAATTAATCAAACTTAGGATAAATGTGATTTATCACCAAATAATCATTAAATTAAAGATAATTAGGAATATTACTAGGAATATTCTCCGATGCAGAATTTAAGATAATCAATTATGATTCGATGATGTTTAGATGTGCCTTAGGTTAGGACTTTGATGTTGATTTCATTCGATTTGTAGATGTAGCAGGTTAATGAACTTATAGCCCATTTTTGGGGTATTACATTTTGCCCCTCTTTGAATTACTATGGGAAGCGCAGTGGTTCAAAGATAGTCTGTGTTTGATAAAGATATGAAACTGATTCAAAAGATAAACTGATTCCAAGATAGAAACTGATTGAAAGATATGGAGATATTAGGTCCTGAATGACCAAAGATAATGTTCACTATAGCAGTGATAAACTGATGATTGTGAAAGAGTGCCAAAATGCCTGATTCCGAACCTTAGGATTGCCAAGAAGTGAGTGACCAATTCTAGACTCGATTGTCTTAGCAGAACCATGATAGAGGTATCACATTTGAACCCTTCCATTGCTGAAGAACCAAAGAAATAACACTGATGAACCGATGGTTGTGAAAAGTTGATATAGTTTACAAGATTAGGAGAATACCAGATTGATATGGATCTTGATGAATCTGATATGCCCCAAGTGATGATAGATTTTCCCCGAGCGATGAGGACTTTTGATGATTCAGCAACTAGACATGGTTGTTGTCTTGATTACTGAGGAAAGATTGATAGAATCCAAAAAAAATAGATTTACAGACTTGAATGATGTGCAATACCATGCCCCCTTCGGGATTGAAATTGAAATATGACAAGAAAAGTCAGCGTTGATAGTTTAGAAGCATGTTAATTGATTTGAGAAGTGGTTAAACACGTCCAGGAATGTATTCTGCATCATTTAGAGGTCCAGATGACCAAGTTTGACTAGGTGAAACTATGAGTTGACCATAGTTGACCAAGTTGAAATTTTGATAGTTTGATGTAAGATAATCAATTAAGTTGAATTATGGATTTCTGTGATGATCGAAGGTCGAATATGCAAGCAGTAGACCATCCTGGGCCCAAAATTTTAAATCATGATTTTGACATAATAAACGATCTCAGATTTTGATTTTGATCCTGAAAAAGGATTCTACTTGTTGTTTCATTGGAGGAACCTTTGTGTGAGATTCAACTCTTGTTAGATTTGAAGATGCGAGTGGAGAATTGTTTAAGCATTGAAGTTTGTTTAGCCATTGTGAGATCATGCAACATGCAAAATGCAAAGAGACATGCAAAATGAAATGCAACCTAAGACCTAGGACCTAGTCACTGATCATGTGTCTATTTGTTATCATCATTGAACTTTTAGGTAACTAGATAAATCAATACAATGACCACTAGCTATGAAACCATGGACATATGAATATCGATTTGTAACGCTCAAGAACCAATACAACACCCACTGGTCCAAAACAAGCATGGACATATGAATATTGGTTTTGTTTTCGGAATGTCAGATTAGATATAAGCACCAAGGCACAAGCACTAGGATGACCTGAATATCATGTCCATTTTGATATAGCAATTTGTATAAGCATCAAAACATGAATGTCATGATGACTTGAATATGCCTTGCATGACAAACACATCAAACAGCCAAGAGATCATTCTAAATCCAATGTGAATTACCTGTAGTGACCCTTTATCGTTCACATCCTTAGGTAAGATCGTGTTTCATAGTAGGAGAAAGAACTTACTCAAAAAGACAATAATTAGATCAATACTTCTTTGAATCATCTGGGTATCAATGGTCAAGGTATGCATGGCCATCTAGTTTGAGATAGAGGCTCTTACAGTCAGACACCATTTCAATCCAAAATTTTCAAAGTTGTTAGATTTTCACATACAAGCATAAGACAAAGAAAAGATTATGCCCCCAGTCATCACTCTCTAAATCCTGTAAAGGACATCATCGAAGGGCTCAAAGGGACACAATATGCAAAAATCTCAATGCGAATTAGTAAGCATACAAGGAGATAAAAGCATGTAAAAAAGCATAGATTGTTTTCAGTTTTTAGTTTGATGTTGATTGCGTTGTTGTAGATGCAGAATCCTTTCGGGAGACAAGACTGACTGACTGACTCACATGAAGCTTCAAAATGCCTCTGACTAGATATGATACATCTAAGATACACTAGAGACCATAGGATATGACATTGATTGCCCCCAAGTTTGAACATTGATAGGATACAGACACTTGAGCAGATTGGTGGACAAACTGACTTATTGAAAACTGGAAATGCAAAAATAAATCAGGAGATATGTACAAACTAAAGCAAGACTAAAAGCTGGGAAAGACCAAGATTGCACTGATAGATGGAGCATTTTGAGACAAGTGGTGCCCGTTTGCCCAGTTTTCACCATCTTGGTAGAGATTCTATTTTTGCTACCAAGGCGCCTGTTTCTAGGTTTTCACCAAGGCACTTTTTTTTTTTTCATTTTTCAATTTTTTTTTCATTTTTGATATTTTTCAATTTTTTAAAAAAAATTTCAGGACATTTTACCATAGACTGAATGCCTTAGGCATAGAATTTCTTCAGATGGAGAATGTTGATTGGTTCTCGGAGCTGTTCTCCTTCATTCGTTGAGAGTTGATAGGCACCAGAGCCAAAAGTAGCAGTGATTACAAAGGGACCCAACCAATTGGGTTCGAACTTCCCCTTGCGTTCTTGATGTGATTGATTTTTAGGATTCTCTCTCAAAACTAGATCGCCAACCTGAAATTCTCTGTGTCTAAATTTCTTGTTGTAGCCTCTAGACATTCTCTTCCGATATACTCTAAGATGATCATATGTTGCTTGTCTGCGCTCATCTAGTAGTTCAAGTTCTTGCAACCTAGACACTCTGTAGTCATCATCAGTTACTAGACCATGCATTCTGATTCTTAGTGATGGGATTTCAACCTCAATAGGTAGTACCACCTCAGACCCATAAACTAAAGTGAAAGGTGTAGCCCCTGTAGGCATTATGATACTTGTTCTATAGGCCCATAGAGCTGGATTAATCATGAGATGCCAGTCTCTGCTGATTTTGTTTACTGTTCTATGCAAGATCTTCAATAGATTTTTGTTGGAAGCCTCTGCTTGGCCATTCCCTTGTGGATAGTAGATAGAAGACCAATGTTGGGTGATCTTGAATTTGGCACATAGATCATCTAGGTCTTTATTCTTGAATTGCCCACCATTATCTATGATTATGGAATGAGGGATCCCATATTTGCATATGATATAGTTTAAGATGAACATCAATATCTGCTTTCCTGTTGCTTGTGTCAAAGGGACCACTTCTACCCATTTTGTAAAATAATCTATGGTTGTGATTATATGGGTATGTCCATTAGAAGAATGAGGATGAATCATCTTGATAAGATCAAATGCCCATTGATTGAAAGGCCATTGTGTTGTAAAGGGGATTAGATCCCTCCCTAGAGCATGAATTAGGTTGCCATGTACTTGACACTTTTGACAATTCTTAGCAAATTTGATGGCCTCTTTCTCCATTTTAGGCCAGTAGTACCCAGCCCTAATAAGTGTTCAAGCTAGTGTTAAACAATTCGAGTGTGACCCACAAATACCATCATGGACTTCCACTAATGCACATTGAGACTCTTCCCATTCTCAACATCTAAGTAGCGTACCATCTAGACCTCGTTTGTATAGATCGTGACCAATGATGACATATCAGGTGGCAATATAGATAAGGTATCTCTTTTCATGGCGGTTGAAGGTATCGGGAATGATTTGGTTTTGGAGATAGGAAAAGAGGTCTTTGTATCTAGATGAATCATGACCTAAAATAGTGTAGATCATGCGGGTTTCAGGGGAGTCATATGCAGGATAAGATAGTGCTTCCACTAGGAACTCATAGTGTAGCTCATGTTCAGGCTGCTGTAATAAAGTAGATAGTGTTGCCATTGCATTGGCAACCTTATTCTCTATTCTATGAATTTGCTCAAATGTGATGGATATGAAATATTTCTTAAGATCATCTACCATTCTCTTGTAAGGAATGAGCTTTCCATCTTTAGTTTGGTACACATCATTGACTTGATGAATAACAAGTTGAGAGTCTCCATGAATGTGTAGCTCTGTTACTTTCCAGTCAATTTCTATTTTCATACCATTCAAAAGGCCTTCATATTCTACAATATTGTTTGTGCAGGGGAACTTTAGTCTGAATGCTTTTGGGATGGAGTATCCTTGAGAAGTTATGAACAATATGCCTGCTCCAGATCCATTCTATGTATAGGAGCCATCAAAGAACAATTGCCATTCTCTAGAAGATAGGTTCATAATAGAGGAGTCTGGAAATTCCATTTGCATTGGTGTGTCATCAAACATGGGTGCATCTGCTAGTTGATCAGAAATATCAAATTCGCTTAGAAGCATGACCCATTTAGCTAGTCTACCTGTGAGGGCAGCCTTGCTTAATAGGTATTTTAGTGGATCAATTTTTTCTACTAGATGCCTGGTATGAGCTAACATATAGTGTCTCAATTTTTGTGTTGCAAAGATCACAGTGAGACAAGCTTTCTCAATCATAGAATAGTTCTTTTCATATGCCACCAATGTTCTGCTTATATAATAAATGGCTCTTTCCTTTTTCTCTTCATCATGTTGCGCTAGCAATGCCCCCAGTGATGTGGCTCTTGCAGAGACATATAAGATCAATGGCTTCCCATGAATAGGAGGCATCAAGATAAGAGGATTTGATAGATACTTCTTGATATGGTTAAAGTTGTTCTCACAATCTTCATTCCATGCAAAGGTCACACCTTTATGTAATGTTTTTGTAAAAGGCTGTGATATGTCCGCTAGCTGTGATATGAATCTTCTGATAGATTGAACTCTTCCTTGCAACATCCTCATTTGACTGATATTCATGGGAGGTTGCATCTCTCTTATAGCCTTGACTTTAGTCGGATCAACTTCAATTCCCTTCTTTGAAACTATGTATCCTAAGAGCTTTCCAAAAGTGACACCAAAAGCACACTTCTTAGGATTTAGTCAGAGACTAAACTTTTCCATTCTATCTAGGATCATGCTCAAGTCCTTTAGATGTTTAGTTCTGATCATAGATTTTGCTAAAGTATCATCAACATAATCTTCCATAGTTCAATGCATCATGTCATGGAAAATAGATGTCATTGCTCTTTGATATGTAGCACCAGCATTTTTAAGCCCAAATGGCATGACATTCCAACAAAAGGTGCCCCATGCACATGTGAAAGCAATTTTCTCTTGGTCCTCTGGAGCAATTTTTATTTGGTTATATCCAGAGAAACCATCCATTAAGGAATACATCTCGAAATGCGTAGTCATGTCCACTATCATATCAATGTTAGGTAGTGGAAAATCATCCTTAGGGCATGCTCTATTCACATCTCTAAAGTCTGTGCACACTCTGATTGACCCATCTGGTTTAGAAATAGGTACAATATTAGAGATCCACTCTACATAGTCAATAACTTAGATGAATCCGGCGTTTAGGAGCTTCTCTAATTCAAATTTTACCAAGAGTGCAATATGAGGATGCATCTTTCTCAATGTTTGCTTGACAAGTTTGACATTTGGAGCAATAGATAAATGATTCATTATAAGATTAGGATCCAATCCTAGCATATTTGAATATTTCCATGCAAAGTTGATCTTCTTCTTTGTTAGGAATGTTGTAAATTTTTTCTTCTCTTCTTTTGATAATGATTGTGCTACATGTACCAATTGTGGTTCCTCTATTATACCCAAATTGATGGATTGAGTGGGCTCAATTAGAACTAGAGATCTGTCCTATAAATGACTTGAAAGGACATCAAATATCTCATCCTTAGGCACCTTAGAGAGGTTTTCACCTTTGGATACATCTTTTATTTTTACTTTTGTAGGTTCTGAGACTGCCACAAAGTGGTTTGCACCCTCAGAACTCTTTCTTTTTCTTTTTATTCTTGTTTTTTTGACTAAGATATTTGATGTCTAACTCGGTCATGCTGACGCTCGATTCACTAATGGAAGTACTCATAGGCTCAACTACATTGAGGTAGCAAGCAAGGGCATAGTCATTTGAGAAGGTATAAATACCATGGCTTAGATTTGTGGAGGTTTGATCAATAAGTTCTGGATATTGGATAGTCAAAGTAGGGAAAGATTGGGAGATAGTGTTTATGGATATGGATCTGTCATCATTGGTCCTAATGTGACACTCGAGTTCAAAGGTGATATTACAACTTAAGACATTCAATTTGTGAATAGGCTTAATGTCATCATGGGAGTTGAATTCAGCTATAGGTGGATCAAACTTGATAGTTTGATCATTTTGCTCTAGACTCACATTGGGATTAGGTACATATTGGTGAATAACATCAACATGTTTCTCTGTAATAAGCTCATCTTCATCTAGTTCTGGAATGGCTCCCCATTCATAGTCATTTGATTCAGCTTCTGATTCAGGATCTCTAGGAAATCTTAGAACATGAGTAAAGTCAGGGTGAATACCCCAAGAAGGGTTACCCTTGGATTCTGATTTGAATTCATACTCATGGGGATCTATCTTAGAATCACTACCACTTCCCTCTTCTTGATTGTTTTCGAGATTAGCTAGTTCCTATGTTGCAACTATCTCTTGATTGATAGTAGGTTCTTGTGTTTCTACTACATTAATTATTTTGATTAGTTCATCTTTATCATCAAGAAGGTCTTTGATTTCCTTAGGCAATTTTTCATAGGGGATGAGTTCTGAGCTATCTGAATCACTATCTGATGGTACTGTTTCTTCTTTCTTAAGAAGAGGTTCTCATGGTGCGATCTTCTCTATGACATGGGAATAATTACCTTTGAGGTGATAGGGTTTCTTCGTAAATCCTAAGCCAACTTTGTTTTTATTTTCTCTACCAGTATGTGGGAGGGGTACCTCAAGACCTTTTCCTCTGATTCCTAGAGGTCCTTTACCCGAATATCCCATCTTAGCTATTAATTTATCTCTTGGACCATATGATTTGGAAGGGAGTTTGGATACTGCAGAGTCACCAGTTTGAACAACTTGAGATTCAGGTTCATCTTTGTACAGCCATGATAGCATAGCCTCATCCTCTTCAAATTCTTTCTTGGATACTTGTTCTGCTAAAAAATTCTTTTTATATGCTTTAAGAGGTTCTTTAGAGTCTGGTTTGGATTGTTTCAAAGATTTCCCATAAGACTTAGGTGAGATAGGGAGAGATGTCAAAGATAAGACTAGCTCGATAGTATATTCTCCCATACCATTTTCTTTTATATTAACCTCTTTTGCAAGATCTTCCATTTTAGATGTGGATGCTTCTTTAGTTGGTTCAATGGAAGATTCTCTATTATTAGGTACAAGCTTATCTGCACTTTCCTTCAAGGTGTTGCACGTTGTATTCAGATCTGTGGGGATAGTAACCTCTACTCCTTCATAAGGAAACTTCAAACATTGATGGTATGTAGAAGGAATAGCTTGCATTTCATGTATCCATGGTCTCCCTAGAAGGACGTTGTAGGCCAAAGGTAGATCAAGCACTTGACAGATGGTATCTTTGATAACTGGACCCACTTTGATAGGTAAGACAATGGTGCCTTTAGAAGATCTTTCTTGTTCATCATAGGCCTTGATAGTTATTTTCTTTCTAGGATCAATAGCCAATTCTGAAAATCCCAATTGTGTGATCAAGCTATAAGAATAAATGTTTAGGCCAGCACCCCCATCTATCAACAGACGTTTGACTCTACAGTTCTAGATCAAGACTTCTATATGCAAAGGCTGATTATGTGGGTGACTCAAGGAGTTGTCATCTTCCTCTGAAAAGGAGATATATTGTGGAGATGTAAGATGTCCAACCATAGTCTGGAACCTATCTAAATCAAGGTCATTAGGAACATTGGAACCGAGCAAAGCTTTATCGAGAATGGCTCTATGAGCTGGAGATATTCAAAGCAACTCAAACATGAACATTTTCACATTATTGTGTTGGAGTTGTTGAACAATGCTATAAGATGTAGGCCTTGTATCCTTTGGATTGGAAGATTTGGAAGCAACCTTCTGTTTAGAAGTAGATGAAAGATTGAAGGGCACCTTAGGGACATTTGATGAATCTAGGATTTGTCCTTTCAGATGCGTTTGAGCTTGTGATCGAGTAATTGCGTTAGCTAAGGAATGATCTCTATCTCTTCATACAATTGTGATGACATTGCAACTTTCAGAGAGACTTGGTTCAACCATATTGATGACAACATTATTTCCAGGGTAAGCATAGTTGACTTTTGCCCCCATATTAGGCTGAGAAGTTGAAACTTCTTGACCATGTTTCAGAAATGGTTCTGTGAATGCTGTATGATCATTATTGCTCTGGGGATTGTCAATTGTGATGTCTCCACTATTGATTATATCTTGAATGGTATGCTTCAAGTTGTAGCAATTATTAGTTTTGTGACCTTTACTCCGATGGAAATCACAGAATTCATTTCCTCTCCACCATTTCAGTTTGGGGTCCTAATCATTTGGTCGGATTGGTGGTAAAGAGATGATGTTATCAGCCAGTAGAGTTTTCATAGCTGATTCTAAAGACTCTCCCAGAGGAGTAAATTTTTTATGTTTATCCCATCTTTTGTATTCTGGCTTCTTTTGAGATAGTTCAGAAGACTTTTTCTTTGAAGCTTTAATGGCTTGAGTACCAAGAGTGAGATTGTAGGCTGGTGCCTTTGATGGGGCATAAACAATGTCAACAACACCATCTATGATGATGCCTTTGTTCTTGTTCCAATTTTTGTTCTTGTCTTTAGAACTGGATCCTGATTCGTACTTGTCTTTTTGAAGTGTGATTTCTCCTTTTTTCACAAGCACTTTTTCGATTTTGATAGCATTATCCACCATCTTATCAAAAGATGTATGATCTTGCATTTGTAGTGGATAATTGATTTCTGGAACAAGGTTGTTGATGAAGATTTCCAATTTTTCTATTTCTGGAATAGGTCTAGCATATAGAGAGAACTTCTTCCTCCATCTCTTGAGAAATGTTAGGAATGGTTCCCCTAGATATTGCTTGAGATTACAGATATCGATCATGGTGATCGGGTGCTAAATATTGTAGGAGTATTGTTGATAAAACAATTTGATCAACTCCTCAAAAGTTTTGATAGTGGAAGGCAGTCTAGAGAACCAATGGATGGCTGCTCCCCCTAGAGATCAAGGGAAGAGATGCATCAGATAGGTTGGTTCATGCATGAACTCCATTGATTGTGTACAAAATTCTCTGACATGATCTTGAGGATCTGAGTGTCCATCATACTTATCATACTTCAACATCTCCACTCTTTTTGGAAAGGGCAGCATGTACAAGTCTTTGTCAAATGGAAAGGGACATAGAGCCTCCATGGAGAACTCTTTGGGTTCCTTTTTTTTTTTGAGTTGATTCAGTTTGACTTGTAAAGCATGTATTTGTTTTGTCATAGCTATGAGTGGAGTTTCTTCCTCATGTGTGATGATAGCTTTGACATTAAAATTAGGAGGAAGCTTAGCTCCTTGATGAGCTAATTGTAAAAAGTATGCTTCTCTATCTTCTTTCAAGAAATACTTCATCATTCATTTGAAGTTATCATCGTTTTGATATTGAGCAATTTCTTCAAGTGTGGGTTCCTAATCTGCACCATGTTGAGATTGAGCTCTTTGAGAGCCAAAATTTTTCCCTACTTGAGACATGGTAGGAGTTTGTGGACTCCCTAGATTAGATTGATGAGGGGTATGTTGAGTACCTCCATGAGTTGATGGAGGAGGTATGTAACCAGATTTCAATCGATAGTTGCCAAGACCATCGTCCTTGTAAAGACTAGAATTGATGAGTTGCTCAAGAGTTGGAGTTTGGAGAGTGGTGATAGATTTCTTATGAGAGGAAGCTTTAGTCTCCACCAGTAACCTCAAGTGAAACAAAAGAATAAGATTTAGATAACTAAAGAATGAATTGAATCAAGATGATCAGATGATGCAACCTTGTCAAGGTTTGATTGATTTGAAGATTCGATTAGATGTGGATGAAGGATACTATGCCCTGGATTTATGGTTAGGTTCCCCAAAGATAGCAGACAAGATATCACAACACTCAGTCATTTTGATGATTGATTGATTGAAGATTGATAGTTATGACAAGGTTTTGACATGAGATGATAAAGACTCAAATCGATTAAATAGAGGGCTGAATCAGATTCAAAAAGGCCACTTTAGGAAAATGATTGGATTCTCAATAGCTACTGCTCTGTTCCTGACATGGTGATTTGATCAACAGATTCTGAAATAGGTTGAAAAGGCTAGATATCTGGCAATTCTGACAATTTTCTGACAACTCTCAAAAATTTCCCAAATGACACTCTGCAGACTCATACAAAAGTGGGTATGCTATGAAATGATAGTTGAAAAGCTCATACGACAGTTGAAAAACTTGCACGATAGTTGCTAGCAGGATTTGACTTTTTGAATTTAACTGGTAGAAAGACTTATACGACACTGGGTTCTTTACCATACGACAGTTGGGCAGTAATGAAATGACACTTTAAGAAAACTCGTATGACTTTCTGACCTCCTGAGATGACTTTTGACTCCAAAAAAGAATTTTACTTCAGATTTAGATTGTTTGCAAATTTTAATGTCTAGATTTGAGGATTGTAACAGATTTGTCTATTTTCAATAACCAGATAGATAAACAAGCATGCAAAACAACAAGCACGTGATTTCAAGCATGTCTGAAAATAATGAACAAGGGCAAAAGCAACCTTGCACATGAACTCCAATCCCGGCGCACCAGGGTTTTGACATAGTCCAAGAACTTAATCTTCAGGAGCTGCTAGGGAGATCTGACAACCCAACAATGAACCATACCCATGGAGATTTCTTCCACAAGGACATTTATATAGTGACTGTCACTACCACGGCAAAAATGGCTATTACCGCTTGAGGTTTCGTCAACACAGTTTGCCTTGTGAAGGGATTGTCCACTACGGTTAACCCTCTCTAAAGGTGACTCAAAGTATGATACCACAAGGGGACTTGGCTCTAGATCCAAGGTTTTTATGCCTCTTCACTTTTAACCCAAACAAAGCAAGCAGATTAATCTGACACGCTAAGACAAAGTTTGTCTCACCAAGGTCTATGATATCAACCTCATGTGATCTATCAACTTCTCCGGAGAGAGAATGTATCAATCAATAAGGGAAGACACACGAACCAAGTAGAACATGAGATACACTAAGTATCCTCCCCACCTATAAGGGATCCCTCATTGAGAAGGGTTTCGCTAGGAACCCACTCTCTCAAGATCCACAAATAGTGTTCATGGGGCCTCATTACTATGTGAGTACAGATATATTCTAAAAAGCAAATTTATCCAAAAGTATTCAAAAGCACAAGGTGGTGCACTTAACACTTAAAGAAAATATGAGGTGAGTCCACAAAGTGGAGCACTTAACCCCTCACACAAGCTAGAAACGAGTCCACAACTTAGAAAACAAGTGAGTTCCAAAAAGCACAAAAGGGTTGCCTAGTGGAACACTTAACACTTCTTTCCTGTAGATCCCTCCCCTTTAATGTGGTGCTGATATTGCAACCATGGGGTGAAAATGAGGGGCTGGTAGATTTAGCAAGTCCAATAACTCAAGATAGAAATCTAGATCAATCACAAGTAATCTAAGACTGCCAATAAATACCTAAGGTGTCACAACCTAGTATTCAATTATGCAAATTCATAGAAAAGACATGCAAAGAAACACTCAAGCTAAACACATGAGAGATTTATTTTAAAGCCAAATTGAAATGTTATTAGATGAAGGAGAATACCTAGGATCCTTGCAACGTTCTTAGTAGATTTTACCTGATTTTTACCAATTCTTGTTGAGCTTTTCCATGCAAGCAAGTGACGAACTCTCCAACAAGCAAACAAGCAAACAAGATATGCAAAATATATTCAACTTATGAAAACCATAGGGTTAGCTCTAAAAATAAATTATTATCAGCAATAATAACTAGCAATTAACCCAAATGACAACTCATATCATTCATTGAACCATGTAAAAAAAAAAAGTGCATACCCATCACAAAACTTTTTTTTTTGCTGCATTTGACCTAGTCAACAAGATCTAATTTTTTTGATATGATTTTGGCCACAAAAATAGAAATTCAGAATAGAGACCCCTACTAAAAAATAGAGAGCTTTCCAAAAATGTAAAATTTTTAGAAAAATCTCTTCATTTGTGCCCTAGAGACCCATTTTATCAAA
>BSBK01000569.1:717500-810000 GCA_027943335.1 Chamaecyparis obtusa
TTGGTGTAAACATTGAGTTTTACCAACAAAGCCACATAAGCATATCAATGAAAAAACATGGAAAGTCGGCCAAATAAGTCAAAGTCGATTCATCATATAGACAAGTCAATACAATTTTCATTCATTCGTAAGGAAAAGTATAAGAATTCAACAAACTTGTCGAATTAGGATAAATGATATACATGACCTCAAATACCAAAGAAGAGGCGTCAACCATATTGTCGAACACACTGTTATGGCATATAAGACAAATGATTAAGATCATACACATCAAGAGATGCCAAACTACTCGTCGAGCATCAAGTACATTATAATAATACATCAATATGATTACATCAATAATGCAAAGGACCATGAGATCAAGCATGAATACATGATAAAAGAGTGCCATCAGACAACTGTCCATCTACTATCGATGTCTCCTAAGCCATCAAACATCTCTCCATTTTCTATCTTGAGATGAGAGTGTGGTCCAAGAGCTTTTTTCGTCCAACCATAGAGTGATTAGCTCCCTCGGGGCTCATCTTGACATGAAGAGTGCGCCGACCCTGCCTGAGAAGCCTAGCAACACAAAACTAGTGGATAAAATGGATTTGGTGCAACTGTGAAACTAACTACAAATCATATATGACTAAGTAGAACTAATCAAGGATGTGGTAGGGACATGAAATAAAAGGGTATGTGCAAGATCATGGTACTCCAAAAAGTGGCGATGTGAAAAAATAAACTTTTCACTCGTCCAAAAGCGCACTAAAAAGTTTTTTGACTTTTTAGTAGGTCTGGGTGTCAGTACACCTGGCCAAGCCAAAATCCAAAGCACAAACCTAATCGGATATCCGATTTTCATTAGTAATTTCTATTTGTAGCCCGCGATTGCGTTCAACATTTTCATTGTGAAAATATTGAACACAGCTCAAAGGGTTTCACATATCCGATATAATCTCATATCCGATTTTCTCAAGATCAATAGGTAAGTTAAATTTTTAAGTTTTTATTATTTTTTAATTGAAATTTGTAGGTTTTTAAAATAAAAACTAGGGTTTGAATGAGATTCTTTATTGTTTTTAAAAATTGATTATAATTGTCTATTTGGGTTTTAATTGTAATCAGACATGGACTCAAACCAATTAGAAAACCCTCCCAATGATCTCTTAAATAATCTAGAACCACCTCCAAACAATCCCCCACTTTTAGAAGACCAACCAGTCTCAAACCCTCGACATTTAGAGGATCTCATAGGAGACAATCTAAATCATCTTAGAGGATATCATACCACATATGCCAATATCCCCACATTGCGCTCCATGTTTTCCACGTTGAACTCCATTATTGAAAACATGGAGAAACTTACAAAGCAACATAATGTTGCACTTCTTTGGCACGATTCCATGTATGTGCTGTTTGATGATGGGCTTGACTATGATCAAGTTATGAACCTAAACATAAAAAAATATGACATATGTAATCTTTTTGTGGATCCCAAAACCGGTTTAAAAGTGGACCCTAAAAAACCCAAGTTGTCAATTAAATGGTGCACAAATGATGCAATGCATGACAACTTTTGGGACCGCTGGTGGATGGTTTTTGATAGACCACCCCACAACAATTCAGATGTCCCATTCTATTTCATAAAAAAATTGTATGTTGAATTTGTGCTCGGTTACAAGGTAAATTATTGGAGCATGAGACCAAACCAGGGTGTCGGCTCAAGTGATCCTCAGGATAGGCCATGGGCACACTAGGTGAAATCCCGCACATATGTCCCCCTACTAAGATTTCACCACCTCCTATAGTGCAGCATCCTGATATTATTGTTGAGGCTGACTCACAGACTATTCGAGCCATTCACACCTTGAGTGATCTACTGGTTATGCAGAGCGTGACATTGTTGCCTCCTCGTGCTGATGCTTATGGCCCTTCCACATCCTCCACAAGCTCACATGTTTGTGTGTCCCACACTTGCATTATGTGCAAGAATCTGCGCTTAGGTCCCCTGAATGATAGTGATGCATATAACTACGTCTTCGAGGTGGATGATACTACACAATGCACTACAGACACTAAAGCACCTCATGAAGATGTGCATTAGGGGCATACAGAGCCATGGATTCCTATTGTTATGGTAAGGGTAAACAATTCAGTTGTTACATTGTATTTAATTTTAAACATTCATATTTTTAGTAGAATTTTCTTATAATGATTTCCCACTTATGTTTTTTTATGTGTTCCATTTATGTTTAGTTGATGATAGAGGAGGAGATGGCATAGGTGGAGGGGTCCACATTTTCGGCCATATCATTTGGCCTTGACACTTCCATGGTACATACATTTTAATGTACTCATTGGTTTCCTTTTATTATAATAGTATATACATGTGTTTTCTAATTTTTACGATCATCTTATTACATACTGATGCAGGTGTCACCAGTTGCCATTGGGGGGCAATGTGAGGTGGTTCAGGCATTTGGCGTTGACAAGGGGAAGGTAATTAAGTAATTTAGATTGTTTATGCATACATGTATACTTTTTAGTTGTGCGTACTCATTTTTAATTTACATGGTTTATTTGACAGAGGGTGGTGTCTAATGATGTCGTGAGACCCTTTCGCCACGATAGAGTCACAAGCATCTCAATTCGCAGTGATAGCCCCATGGTACATATATTTCTAAAGTTATTTGTGTGTATTTTACTATCAAGTATATATAATATGATCAAGTCATGATTGTAGGAAGTATCTGTTTGACTTTTGTAGGTCACCCCTAGTTTGAGGGAGGTAGGACACCAAGGGTTTGTATCACTGATGACTCAGCTGACATTTCCTAAAGAAAGTTCAACATAGGTAAGTTTTAATGTTAATTCAGTTATTTTGTAAACATATATTTGCTACCAAGGAATAAACATTAAATAGTATAACTCGTAGATCAATCTCATGTTCATAAACATATACAAGTCGGAGTCGACATTTGTCCCTTCACTACCAAGGACATATATTAGGTCTCCTATTTGCATGAAGAGACAAAGGTACATTAGAGTTCAATTTTAGTTTTTTTAATTTATTATTGTTGACTAAGATTTTGAATTTTGAATTTTTATTTGTAGAAATTATATAAATTAAGTTATCTAACTTGGGGTTTCACTTTTGTGTTTGAATGCATGATCCATCAGAGCCAAAGTGTACTTCAAAGAGGCTGCATTTTGATGATCCACCAGTAGAATAGGATGTCCTAGAAGCATTTGTAGTTGAACTTCTTGTTTTGAGATGCCATATGACACATTTTGAGATGGTGTATGCCACATTGTATCTAGATATGTTGATTTTGTAAATATGTATAGAATTATTGTTCATTTTGATATATATGAAACTTGATATTTGACCCAATTTGTTAATTGTGTGTTCATTTTTTCATTGTTATTATGTAAATACGCTTGTGTGTATGTACTCATGTGTAGGATTTATGCCTTAAGTATATTCATGTACATATTCAAGTACATTCTTCATAACCTAAATTCATGTGTATGGGTTGCATGCATGACAAGTGAATTCATGTGTATGCTTTATAATCTATGTGCTACATGTATGCTTCATGACTTAAGAAAATTTATGTGTATGATTTATGTGCTACGTGTGTTCACATGAGTAATTCATCATTTAAGAGAATTCAAAATTTATGTGCTACATTGTATTCATGTGTATCTAATGCTCTCAACCAAGAAAATCCTTCAAAGTTCACTTCACAAATATGGTGATCACCTTGTTAAGTCAACTCTTTCGCAATGTATCATTTTATAAATCTATTATACATATCAAAGACACATCATTCCATGAGAATCAGTAAGAAAATTCATTGAATGATGCTTCTACATCAAGATTTTGTCAAACTATTATTGAGAAAAAAATGACCTATCATTCTAGGTACCAAACCCTCCTTTCTAGGGTCTCTAGGGTAGGGCTTGTTCAAAAAGACTCTTGCAAATCTCTCTAGATCCCCCTAATAGATCTAACACATCCCTATGGACCCTAATAGCATAGATCCATCACAAAATATACTCATCCTTTGGAGTATATGCTTCAACAATGACTAGTGCTGCTTCATGCACCTTCAATCAACATTTACCACCATTTGTGGTCTCTCCACCACCATATATCCTGCATATCCCCACAACCAAACACTATTATACAAGAAACTAGTTAATTACTTGCCTTCAAATGCCAATGAAATGATGCAATACAAACATGGAAGTGATAAAAAGATAATAGAAAATCAATTTACTCCATTTCAAATCACAAACACATTCCACAATGCATTCAAATGACCACCCTTAGTCTCTTTACATTTTCCAATGACCCTTTATGGACATTTCCCCATCTCCCTTGGAGCAACAACATCTATTCATTTTGGGTAAAAACCGATGCTTCCATCACGTCTGGTTGGGTAGGTTTACCCTAGGAATAGTTGCACTTTGCCTTTTGACACACCAGAACGCTCACCAACATACGCAATGGTGCTTAGTGCACCTTGGGGACACTTTGGTCTGGCATGTTCATGAACGTTATAGTGAATTCATGTTCAAAATGAGGTTGTCACTAGCATTTACCCACCCAATGAGAGCTAATGGCGCAAACCATGCGGTGCAAGGATGAACGATTTGGAAGAAACCCAGTGGTGGAAATTTCAACTGACCCTCACTGCAAGTTTTGGCATCAAGTGAGATTGGCATGCCAAGTTCAAACTAATTTGAATCTCCTATAAAGGAGAGAGGTTATTGTAGGCCTCAAAAAAATGGTCCTGTACCATCTCATGGCTCACTGATACCTCTCACGGGGTCTGAGATACGAGCCTCGAAAGATCATTGTCCAATCGTGCTTAGTGCACCTTGGGGACACTTTGGTTCAACATGGTCACAAATGTTCTAGTGACTCTATGGTCAAAATGGGGTTTTTACTAGTGTTTAACCACCAACCGAAGCTAATGTTGCAAACCATTCAGTGTCGGGATGAACGGTTTGGAAGAAACCCAATGGTGCAACTTTCAACTAACCCTCACTGCAAGTTTTGGCATCAAGCAAGATTGGCGTGCCAAATTCAAAAAAAATTGAATATCCCAGAAAGGAGATAGGTTATTGTAGGCCTTAGAAACATGGTCTTGTAGCATCTCATGATTCACCGATAACTCTCACAAGGTCCGAGATACAAGCCTCAAAAGATTTCTACCCAATCGTGCTTAGTGCACCTTGGGGACACTTTGGTCCAGCATGGTCATGAACATTCTAGTGAATGTGTGTTCAAAATGGGGTTGTCACTAGCATTTACCCTCCCAACCAGAGCTAATGGAGTAGACCATTCGGTACCAAGACGAACGGTTTGGAAGAAACCTAGTGGTGCAACTTTCAATTGACCTTCACTGCAAGTTTTGACATCAAGCGAGATTGGCATACCAAATTCAAAAAAAATTGAATCTCCCAGAAAGGAGAGAGATTATTGCAGGCCTTAGAAAAATGGTCTTGTAGCATCTCATGGTTCACTGATACCTCTCACGGGGTCTGAGATACGAGCCTCAAAAGCTCACTACCTAATCGTTCTTAGTGCACCTTGGGGACACTTTGGTCCAGCATTTTCACAAACATTCTAATGACTTCGTGGTCAAAATAAAGTTGTCAGTAGCATTTAATTTCCCAACTAGAGCCGATGGCATAGGCTGTTTGGTGCTAGGATAAACAGTTTGGAAGAAATCCACTGGTGCAACTTTCAACTGACCCTCACTACAAGTTTTGGCATCAAGTTGCAAGATTGGCATGCCAAATTCAAATTTTTTTGAATCTCCCAGAATGGAGAGAGGTTATTGTAGGCCTCAAAAATATGGTCCTGTAGCATCTCAAAATTTTTTGATACCTCTCACGGGGTTTGAGATACGAGCCTCAAAATATCGTTGCCCAATCGTGCTTAGTGCACCTTGGGGACACTTTAGTTTGGCATGGTCACAAATGTTCTAGTGACTCTATGGTCCAAATGGGGTTGTCAGTAGTGTTTAACCACCCAACCAGAGCTAATGGCACAAACCATTTGGGGCCAGGATGAACGGTTTGGAATTAACCTAGTGGTGGAACTTTTAATTGCCCCTCACTGCAAGTTTTGGCATCAAGCGAGATTGGCACACCAAATTCAAAAAAATTCAAATCTCCCAGAAAGTAGAGAGGTTATTGTAGGTCTCAAAAACATGATCCCGTAGCATCTCATAGTTCACCAATACCTTTCACGGGGTCCAAGATACGAGCCTCTAAAGATCATTGCCCAATCGTGCTTAGTGCACCTTAGGGACAGTTTGGTCTAGCATGGTCCTAGACATTCTAGTGACTCTGTGGTCAAAATGAGCTTGTTACTAGCATTTAGTGGCCCAACTAGAGCTAATGGTACAAATCATTTACTGCCAAAATGAATGGTTTGGAAGAAACCCAGTGGTGCAACTTTCAACTGACCCTCACTACAAGTTTTAGCATCAAGCAAGATTGATGTGCCAAATTCAAACAAATTTGAATCTCCCAGAAAGGAGAGAGGTTATTGTAGGCATCAAAAACATGGTCTTGTAGCATCTCATAGTTGCCGATACCTCTCACGGGGTCCAAGATATGAGTCTCAAAAGATCATTGCCCAATCGTGCTTAGTGCACCTTGGGGACACTTTGGTCTAACATGTTTGCGGACATTCTTGTGACTCCATGGTCAAAATGGGGTTGTCACTAGCATTTAACCACCCAACTAGAGCTAATGGCATAGGTCATTTGGTGCCAGGACAAATGGTTTGGAAGAAACCTAGTGGTGCAACTTTCAATTGACCCTCACTATAAGTTTTGACATCAAGTGAGATTGGTGTGCCAAATTTAAAAAAATTTGAATCTCCTAAAATTGAGAGAGGTTATTGTAGGCCTCAGAGACATGGTCTTGTAGCATCTCATAGTTTTCCAATATCTCTCATGGGATCCTAGATACAAGCCTTGAAAGATCACTTCCCAATCGTGCTTAGTGCACCTTGGGGACACTTTGGTCCGGAATGGTCACGAACGTTCTAGTAACTCTATGGTCAAAAAGGGGTTATCAATAGCATTTAAATGCCCAACTAAAGCTAATGATGTAGACCATTTCGTGTCAAGATGGATGGTTTGGAAGAAACCTAGTGGTGAAACTTTCAACTGATCCTCACTACAAGTTTTGGCATCAAGCGAGATTGGCATGCCAAATTCAAAAAAAATTGAATCTCCCAGAAAGGAGAGAGGTTATTATAGGTCTTAGAAACATGGTCCTATAGCATCTCATGGTTTTCCAATACCTCTCACAGGGTTTGAGATATGAGCCTTGAAATATCACTGCCTAATCGTGCTTAGTGCACCTTGGGGACACTTTGGTCTGACATGGTCATGAATGTTCTAATGAATCTATGGTTGGAACAAGGTTGTTACTAGTGTTTACCTACCCAACTGGAGCTAATGGTGCAAACCATTCAATTTCAGGATGAACAATTTGGAAGAAACCTAGTGGTGCAACTTTCAACTGACCCTCACTACAAGTTTTGGCATCAAGCGAGATTGGCGTGCCAAATTCAAACAAATTCAAATCTTCCAGAAAGGAGAGAGGTTACTGTAGGCTTGAGAAACATGGTCCTGTACCATCTCATGGTTTTTTAATACCTCTCATGGGGTCCAAGCCTCAAAAGATCGCTGCCTAATCGTGCTTAGTGCACCTTGGGGACACTTTGGTCTGACATGTTCATGAATGTTCTAGTGACTCCATGGTCAAAATAGGGGTTGTCACTAGCATTTACCCACCCAAATGGAGCTATTGGCACAGGCCATTCAATTTCATGATGAAGGGTTTGGAAGAAACCTAGTGGTGCAACTTTCAATTGACCCTCACTGCAAGTTTTGGCATCAAGCGAGATTGGCATGCCAAATTCAAACAAATTCAAATCTCCTAGAATGTAGAGAGGTTATTGTAGACCTATGAAACATGGTCTTGTAGCATCTTACAGTTCATTGATACCTCTCATGGAGTCCAAGATATGAGCCTTGAAAGATCACTGCTCAATCATGCTTAGTGCACCTTGGGGATACTTTGGTCTGGCATGGTCACAAATGTTCTAGTGACTTTGTAGTCATGGTGTAGAGCACCAAAAGGACATGAAGGTACACCTAGAAGCACCATGGGGCAATACAGGGACCTATTGAAGAACCTGTGAAAACATTGTTTTCTAAGGTCTATAATGACCATTATTTGATGTAATTATGGCCAATAGAGCCATTTGAATGCAACTTGGGTCTGTAGGATCAAATTGTCAAAATGTTGCTATGTTGAGAAACCTAGGCCTAAAAGGATATGTAATGGGTTTAATGGGTTGAATATGAGTTTTTTTAATATTTTTTGTCTCATAAGGTCTTAGTGACCATACTCATGTAATAGGAATGATAAATTAGATCTTTGGTACAAGAAAACTCAAAGTTGTCAAAATTGTCAATATGACAACATGCTCTTAAACATGTTTCAATGGCCAAAAGTAGTTTATAGGAAGTTAGAAAGGGTTTTTGTTAGTTGTGTTAGTTGAGAATAATTTTAAATATGTTGAAAAATGTCCCAAAAGATATATTTGATCGAATATCTAAGTCTGATATCAATAAAGAGTAAAACTATTGCATTTTCAATGTTGTTGTCCACTTAAAATAGTATGATTGCAAGCATTGTTTCAAGTTAAATATGGTTGTATTTTGATCTAAAACCTATTGGATGTTATAGGGAACTAAATCCTCAAACTTTTGGCTTTGGAATAATTTGATTTCATCAAGTATTGATCAAGATATCACATTTTTGGTAAAACTAGATTTGAAAGCATTGGGGTAACTCGAGACGCACTAAAATGTGATAACTTTCATATTTTCATGAATCCAAGCCCCAAACTTGGTAGGAGGATGGGGGATGACATGTATATTTGTAATATTAAGTTGAAGGTCATTGTGCATAGGGTTTCACATGTATTGGATCAATGAGAAGTGGTTTTTTGAAGGCTGTCTTAGAACAAAACAGTAAAAGGGCAACTTTGATAAGATTTTGTCCACCTTTCGAGTGAATATTTGGTTATGTTGGTGTTAGAAATAGGGAATACTAAGAGGGGGGGCTGAATTAGTATTCTACAAACTTTATCTTTTGTCCAATTATGGATATAACAGATTATCTTTACACATGCATAACATAAGAAGCTAAACAACATGCATAGCAATAAAACTAAAGAACTCATAACACATGATTTGTTCTCGAGGAAATCCTAGCCAAGGGAAAACCCCAGTGGGGATGGTACCCACAAAGATCCACTAATCAAAAGTATCCTATTAAGGATGTTGACCCTATTAGGAGTCTATTACAAGCATATAGTGTATCAGTCTTGATTAAGGAACTATAGGCCTTGTTAGAAGCCTCAACCTTGTTAGGAGTTGGTAGTACAAAATGTGATTACTAGCTGAGCCCACTGCCCAAACAAGTAATGTACAATATACATTGATTACAAAAAGAGGTCAAGGTACATAACCTTATACTGCTTGCATCAATATCTATTCACTGCTCTTTCACTATTTCTATTACATATACATCATAGATCTCGCATATTACACATATCTTACATTTTACAATTACATTTATACAAGTTATTAAGGCTAATAAATTTACTTGGTCGGCTGCCATATTACAAAATAACTTTATCCAAGGGTAAACATCTAGGATGTCATCCCTTTATATTGTTAAGACATTATTTTGATAAACAAAATAACCCCTTAACTCTTTACCATCTCTACCTTCATATTCTGTCTTGTCGGCTTCACACCGTCTTCACAAAAACTATCATAACTCCTTCTGTACATGTCGTACTAACTTGCACTCTAATATGGGTCATGATTAGTCACCATAGAGTCTATGTTCAAGTGCACAAGCACTGACCTTACTCTAGTCAATGTCGCAAACAAAAATTGTGTCCAGGTGCACTGGTAAAAATATTGTCTCATACTTAGACAAATTTGCAATGCACTCTGTCATACTTGCTCTCTGCCTTGTGCGATCTTCATGGTGATCATATGTTTCCATAATGACAAAATCTATGTAATCAACTTAGCCAAACTACCAACAATCTCCCCCTTTGTCATTGGTGGCAACATATGAGAAAATTGGCTAAGTGTGCAACTCCAAAATCTCAAAATTGTCAAAATTGTGGCCATAGTATAACATATATATACTATCCTTATAACTCTAGAAAAAATCTTATCTCTAATACAATAATCCCCCTAAGAGTATCAATCCTTATCATATACAATCAATTTTCTACTAAATATCTCTCCCCCTTTGACAACAATGAGAAAATAAAGGTAGAGAGGGCTACAAAACTGTATCTTAAAAAGATTATACCTTAATCCATTATTGCAAAGCTAGTAGGCTTGCAACACAATCTGCAAAATCAATCTTCATAGCTTCTATCTCCTTCTCCCATGATTTCTTAATAGAATCTGCCACATTGAGTAGTGTGCTCAGTCCATAAGATGCTATTTGACATGCTTGGAGGGTCTCAAAGTTAAACTTTTGAAAAGATATCTTAGATGTAAGACATTCTTCCAAGTGCTCTTCAATAATGCTTAACTTCATAGAAATATGCTCTCTCAAAAGAGTTAGTCTTCGCATTTTTCTATCTCTCTCATCTTGCAAAACTCTGATTTCATCATAAATCTTCCAAACTTTCTTCTCAACATCACATACCTTCACATTAGGGCTAGAAAGAAGGTTAGATTCATTCTGAATTTCTGCTTCCTTCAACTTGATCTTCTGATCTTCTTCTGTTGTCAAAGTCTCTAGTTTTGTACACAATATGTACAAAGATTTTCCTATTACCAAATTCTTCCTCAAGTCCTTGATATAGATATCAAGACTATTGATATCATTTCTCATATTCTAGCTATTGTTCAAAAGTATTCCAGCCTCATAGTATGCCTGTGATTTTATCTTTGCAATCTCAGATAAGTTAGTGAACTCATCATCAAAAGTGCTCATCACTTTCTTTGCTTTCTCTAGAGAGTCTACTTCTACAATTTGTGTAGTTACAACACCTTGTAACTTTTCAGTAAGGTCCTTCAGACATCCTTCTAGACTTTTAACTTTCTTATTCTTCCCAATGATTTTGTTCAAAGATGTGATCAATTCCATCTAATCATCATCATCTACTTCTTTTCCCAAATCCTCAAACAAAGATCCAATTTTCTTCTTCTTTCCAGTCTCAGGAGTAAGACTGAGTTCTGCTTTAGAGGGTACAGGTGCTTGTACTTTTGTCACTTTAGGTTCTTCAACAATAGATTGGGTCTGCTATGCTTCTACAGTTCTATCCGGTTCATCAAGAGCCGAATTGTTAACAATGTTCTCCAGATTCTTGAATACATTATCATCAGTATCCAAGATAATCTTTATACCTTCAACATTCATAGATTCTTCTTCAATGTTTATAGCCGGTGGAGAGGGAATATCCTCTTGTTTTACTTCTTCTTCTTTGCTGCAACTAATGGCTCTCCAACAATTTATGCCATAACTTTAACTATTACTTGTTCTATCTTTGTATTCACTTCTTCATATTGTCCTGACATGATCTAAATGGTTCTCCTTTTAGTCCTTAAATGGGTGCTAAGGGGCTTCAAAATTTGTTCAAGATGTTCATCATCTCTCACATCACATAGTTTCTTCACAAGATTCTCTCTGATAGATTTGTCTTCCTCTTGTGCTCTCTTCTTCCTGTTAAATTTTTTTTTGAATAAGTCATTAGGTATCTTACCCTGAATAGTGTTATACTTCTTATTAGCCAAAATCAAGTGCTTGACCATTGCATTTTCAAGATTCAATCTCTCTGAGTAGTCATAGAGGTCGTAGTATTTATTCATCTTAGTAAAGTCTCCATCTTTTATAATCTCTTCATTCACTCTCTCAACTCTAGGTTTCCATGCTTTCTTCTTCATAGTAGTGTCATCATCTTTAATTTCTATAACTTTCCTAGGAACTTGTGGCACCAAAGTTTTCTGCCTCTTACCAAGTCTAGTAGCAATTTCTTTCACTCTCTTGCTAGGTGTGGAGGAAGAGGATCTAGTAGGTTTCCTTGTTTCTTGTTCCTGCTCAGGTTCCTCTACCTTCACTTTCACTTGTGTAACTTCCTGGTGTAGTGCACTAGATGACAAGGGAGGTACAAACAAAATCTCTTTCTATCTAATATCTTTGATTGCTGTTGCTGTCTACTTTGCCACTAAGAATTCTTGCTCTTTCATTCCTAAATCTTTCAGTATTCTCTTAATAGTGCTCTCAACTCTTTTCTTAGACTGCTTCTCCTCAAGTATAGCCTTTGCGGAGTTGAAATTTTCTTCAAAAGTTCCAAATCTATTACTATGAGTGTCAACCTTGCACTTAAGTAGCCTATTCACATATTCTTCTATCTCAGTTTCAGATATTTCATAGCCAAGAAGGTCTATGAACTCAATTCTAGGTTCTACTACTTCAATGTAGGTAAAGTCAGTATCAACCATAAAACATACTTCATTTTTGTATTTCTCCAGAAGAGACTGTGGGATCCTTGATCTGCTAGTTACCAAGTTCTGAAAAGTCTTCATCACCAACATTGCACTCTCATTTACTTTGTCAATAACATGCCTCATATACACTTTATTGATCCTTTCCATTGTATTTTTTCCATCATTCCAGTCACTTGTAATGGTGTAAGGAAATCTTCTTAATAAGTGGAAAAACATGTAAGTGATCAAAGATGAAAATCTAAATTGTGCATACTTTTCCTTCTTAATCTTCTCCAAGTTCTCAAACAATTGAATTCTCATAATTTCACATATATCAACTGGCACTTTTTCAACACACATCAAATAAGCTATGTGTACCATTCTAGTTTCCATGTCATCCTCTCTTGAATTTGCACAAAACTTAGTTGTTAGGATCTTGCATAAGTATCTAACATCATGTTGTTGGATCTTACTAATTACAATTCCTCTGCCATTATAGGATGAACCTATGTTATCAATGACTATTTTTCTCATGTTCTTCTCATTTAAAGGAATAGCTCTAGATTTAGATAGTCCTGTGACTTCATGAATCAAATCAGTTGTAATGTCTATCACTCTATCTTCAAGCCAAAACTTCCCATTATGAATTCTGCTAAGGATTATCTTAGTGAATTCTTCATTATCAAACTCATACTGCAATGCATACTTAACAATCTCATTGTCTTTCAGATGATCATATCCTTCTTTTAATGTCATGTCCTGGTTGTAAATCTTCTGATAGTCATTGATAAAATCACTATCATTGATGGTTTCTAACTTGCATCCAAGATAACTTCTTACATTCTCTAAATGCAAAACTTCATCTAGTACGGATGATAAAGCTAAACTAGGGTCTTCTTCCAAGGGTTATACTGGTTCCCTCTTCATTCTAGGTCTATTTTTGTCTTTGACATTGTGAATTAAAGATACATCCATGATTAATTCAAATTCCTTTTACCGATTCAAAGATCTGCCAAGTAAAATACCTCAATTTCACAATTTTAGGGCTTGCGTAGATTCAGCGCTCAAATCCTTCACCAAATCATTGCAAAATGCTTCCAATCACTGCTCTTTGATCTCCTTAACACTTGTATTCACTTTGATGATCAAATAACATCGATCATAACCTTTTATTACTTCAATCTCACTTAGGTCTGACATCACATTCAATTCTTTTGCCGCTTCTTTCCAAAAAGTTGTTTCTGCTAACCTGCAAAACTTAAAACTTCTTGCGATCTCGCAAAATATAATATTTTTATTTGTGCTCTTAAACATAGCATTAGAACTTCATAAAATACCTTGCATTAACTATGCAAGACTCAATTCATCGTAAATCTACTTCTACACTAATCTAAGTTCCTAATCTACTGTAATTTTCATAAATTAAGTGCTTTGAGATAGGTCAGGTAAGGATTCATTCTTACCACTTGATACTTCACCTTTCTGATTACCTTCAATGTTGAGTATGTCTTCATGATCTATGCCTTTAACAAACTTCACTTCATCTGTATTGCTACAGCAACCTTTCTGTCTGTTTCTTGTATCTTCATTTCTTCTTTCATGATTTCTAGGGTTAGGGTTAGGATGAAAAACTCCATTGTTCATTCTGCAAAACCTTGCTGTATGTCCAATCTTGTTGCATATCTGACAAACAATTCCATTGTTTCCATATCTTGGTTCAGGTGGATTAATCTGTGATCTGTAGGTTCTAGCAATGTGTCCAACCTTGTTGCATCTATAACATATTACTCCATTTCTTCTATTCATATCTTCAATAGGTTTCTTATCTGCATTGTTAGTATTCTTAAACATTCTACTATCATTGTTATTCTCAATAAACTTAGGTTTTCTATATTCAATAGCTCTATGTCCAAAACCATGACAATTCTAACAATAACCATTAACAAGTTTAAATTTCTTACCTATGCAATTTCTCTTCATATGACCAATAGTATTACAAGAAAAACATCTACCTTTGAATTCTCTTTGCATACCTTTGGGTGATTCTTCTTGCTTCGGTGATTCTTCTTCTTTAGGTGTATCTTCAGATTTGTTGATCTCGTCAGACTTCTTCTCATCTATGCTTTCAGATACTTTCAGATCTGGTTCCTTGCTTTCATCATTTGCTTTAAGAGTGTTAAATCCAAGACCAGTCTTATCATAGAATGATTTCTGAAAAGATGCGTGTTCATCAATATTCTCACTAGTTGAATAAAGCCTTTCAAGTGGTTGCTTGGATTGATTCAGTTCACCTTTCACAATCTTGTTGTATTTTTCAAGTTTAGCATACTGCAAATTGACTTTCTCAAGTTCAGATGTTACATTTCCAAGTTTAGATTTCAGTCCTTCATTTTTAGTCTTTAGACTTTCATTCTCAGATTTCAAATTCGCTTCATTCTTTCTATTTCCATCTTTCAAGCTAAGCTTCAAACTTGCTATCTTTAGTTCATGCTTAAGGATCTCATTTTCCTTTTTTAAATTGTCATCACAATTTTCAATAAGAACTTCAGATTCCTTTTCAGATTTCAGATCTTCCAACTTGTTTTTCAATTTCTCAATGAGGTTCTTTTCATCATCATATTTCCCTTTCAGAGTGTCTCTTTCATTAGTAAGCATATCAATCTATTCAAGAGCTTCTTCAAGATTCTTCTGTAGTTGATCCATATCCATAGAGATCTTACTCAAGCTACTAGGCTTTCCTTGAATGATTCTTCTCCGAGTAACTAAGCTTTGATACCAATTGTTAGAAATAGGGAATACTAAGAGGGGGGGGGTGAATCAGTATTCTACAAACTTTATCTTTTACCCAATTATGGATATAATAGATTATCTTTACACATGCATAACATAAGAAGCTAAACAACATACATAGCAATAAAACTAAAGAACTCATAACACATGATTTGTTCACGAAGAAACCCTAGCCAAGGGAAAACCCTGGTGGGGATGGTACCCACAAAGATCTACTAATAAAAAGTATCTTGTTAAGGATTTTGACCCTGTTAGGAGTCTATTACAAGCATATAGTGTATCAGTCTTGATTAAGGGACTATAAGCCTTGTTAGAAGCCTCAACCCTGTTAGGAGTTGGTAGTACAAAATGTGATTACCAGCTGAGCCCACTGCCCAAACAAGTAATGTACAATATACACTGATTACAAAAAGAGGTCAAGGTACATAACCTTATATTACTTGCATCAATATCTCTTCACTGCTCTTTCACTATCGCTATTACATATGCATCATAGATCTCGCATATTATACATATCTTTCTTACATTTTACAATTACATTTATACAAGTTATTAAGGCTAATAACTTTACTTGGTCGGATGCCATATTAAAAATTTTTTTTATCCAAGGGTAAACATCTAGGATGTCATCCCTTTATATTGTTAAGACATTATTTTGATAAACAAAATAATCCCTTAACTCTTTACCAATTTTGCCTTCATATTCTGTCCTGTCAGCTTCACACCGTCTTCACAAAAACTATCATAACTCCTTTCGTACATGCCGTACCGACTTGCACTCTGAGATGGGTCATGATTGGTCACCATAGAGTCTATGTTCAAGTGTGCAAGCACTAAATTTACTCCATTCAACATCACAAACAAAAATTGTGTCCAGGTGCACTGGCAAAAATACTGTCTCATACTTAGACAAATTTGCAATGCGCTCTGTCATACTTGCTCTCTGATTTGTGCAATCTTCATGTGAATCATATGTTGCCATAATGACAACATCTATGCAATCAACTCAGCCAAATTTCCAACAATTGGGACATGAAGAAGTTGCAGAGGGATGTTGTTATATTATTTAGTGGTTGGTGAGATCAGTAGATCCAATGAAAGGGTTTGGTAGGTGTGATTATTGACAGAAGTAGTGACTATCCAGGGTAGGACAATGAGTTCATGTTTTTTTATTATTTGATGCAAGGATATTTGGTGGATCATGTAAGTGTTTGGAGTGGTGGACAAAGCCTAGAGAGAGATTTAGGAAGTACCTAAGTGTTTGGGAAGGTTGTGATACATTTGAATGGTCTATTTGCTAAGAGTGGGTCTTGTGAGGGCCATGGAAGTGAACTTGTTCAAAAGTAAGTATGTTTTCCTAGTCACCTAAAAGTTAGGGTTATTTGGTGTAACCTATGAGATATAGGAGCGGGATGGAGGGGAAGGAGGGGGAGAAAGAGTGGGAGGGTTTTTTTTTAATTCAAGCTCGAGCGGGAAGATGGAGGAACTTGGATGAGGATCAGAATCTGCATCAGGGGATACGGGAAATATTGCTATATTATCATTTGATGAGGAGGAAAATGTTGGTGGATCAAACTTGGCCACATTAGGGGATGTGGGAAATGCTATTAGACTGTCATCTGATGAGGAGGAAAATATTGGTGGTTCAAGTCTTGCCCAACCTAGTAAGGAAATCAGTCCTCTCTTGGGACTAGAGGTGGAAAAGATTAAAGATTCCAAGACAGAAGAAGAGTCAATGAATCCTCAAGATGATTCTTCACATGGCATCCCTTTGAATCGAGGTAAGAGGAAATGGTTGGGTCTTTTTGGAATAAAAGCTTTAGGTAAATCCTCTTTCCTAAGGTGAACATTATTTTTGATTCTCTTAAGGGGGTATTTGGCATAAATATCCCTAACCCATTCATGGACCATACTGTTTCCATTATGGCTTCTACCCTGATTGGTAAGTTTATGGGTCCATGATTGAACATAGACCTTGTGAGATATTTTGCTCACCAGAAATGGAAACTTAAAGGTCAAGTTGACATAGCGGCTATGCCAAAAGGATTTATTTCCTTTAAGTTCTCCAATGGAGAAGATCTATCAAAAGTTTTATGCAGGGGTCCCTGGATGATGGGTAAAGCATCCTTAGCCCTGCATAAATGGTCAAATAACCTAGACTATAATGATAGTTTCTTCTCAACTACTCCGGTGTGGGTTCATCTTCCTAGTCTTCTGATGGAATACTAGCATGAGTATATTCTGGTGGATATAGCGGGATCCTTTGGGGAGTTTCTTACAATAGATCCAATGATAGCAGCCAGAACAAGACAAGTTTTTGCTAGGATCTATGTTAATATCCAGTAGAATGATAAACTCCCTTAAGTTATCATGCTCAAATCAAAGGTGGGTAAATGGATTCAAGAAGTTGAATTTGAATCGCTTCCATTTTCTTGTTTCACATGTAAGAAACTTGGTCATTGGGTGAAACAATGTCCACTGAAACCCCTAAAGGATAAAATGAATGAATAGGAGCTAAAAAGAGCTAAGAGAATGGAGTGGAGGAAAAAACTTGAGAAAGATCCCCTTCCTCAAAAATTCCAAGAGGATCAGAATCTTCTAAGAAACATTGAAGAGAATCTAGTTTCTTCTAACCTTGAGGGGAACCCTTCTTCCCTTCACAAGAATAGCTTAGAAGAATCTCAAATGTATATAGATAAAAAGTTGGAACCTCAAGTTGGAGTTGAGAGTGCTGATGATCTTTCAAGTATGAATGAAAAATTTGAAGAGACTCTTGAATCTTGTACTAGGAAAGAAACTCAAATGATCTCAAGGGTGGAAAATAGTGTGGGTTCTTTCCCTGGGGAAGAATCCCATAAAGGAGTGGAAATAGAAAAACCTTATTAGGGGAGGGATGATAATAATAGTGGCTCTCCTCTTGGTAATAAAAAGGATTCATCTTCTACTCCAATTGGCCTGTAGGGAAGCAATAAAGCTATTGAATACTTGGTAGTTGAGGAAAAGGAAAATCCCTAGATTGAAGTATGGGAGTCAAAGAAAAATCAGTGCCGAAATGGATTTGGATCTCCCCTATGTAATGGTTTTCCCAATGAGTAGAAACCTAATTCAGGAAAAAAATGTAAGTGCCCCTCTTGGAGGTTCCTCTCTCAAATCTAGCAAGAAGATTGGTCTTCAGAAATAAGGAGGTGTCCATACTAGAGGGAAACAAAAATCTAACATGGGAATGCCAAAAAGAGAAAGAGGTAGAATGTTTGATAAAGATCAAAGGGAGCTTGAGGCTAAGTAGAACATTGCAGATGGTAGACAACTTACCATTCACTAGGTTTGTTCCCCAATCCCTAAATGAAGATATTATCTTGGAATATCAGAGGACTTAATGGTCCTCATAAACAAGATGTAGTTAGGAATTTAGTTAAAGATTCCAAACCTAACATTCTTTTGATTCAAGAAACTAAGATGTTGAAAGAGAAGGTTATTAAAACCAAATTGATCTAAAAAGGGGGTAGTATTGGTAGTAGTTTTGAAGGGGATTTAGGTGGGATGGTTATCTTCTAGAACATCTAAAGATTCAACTGGCAGCTCTTGAGAGAAGAAAAATACTTTCTTTCAGTAAAAATTTCAAGTCTTAAGGAAAATTTCTCCTAGATTCTCATTAACGTGTATGCCCCTAACACAAAGGATGGAAGACTTAAACTTTGGATGCAGCTAATTTTAGAATAACTAAGAGGGGGGTGAATTAGTTATCTAGTGTCCCACAACAAAATGTATAATTCAAAACAACTTCTTCTATTTCTACTCCTCGGTAAACAATAATTACTTTCACTGTCTGTACTTTTACCAATTACCAATCAAATACTATAACAGTTATCGATCAAATCTAACATGTAACATGCAAAGTATGATAAAAAAAAAATATCACAATCAACACATAACATAAGAGATTTAACGTGGAAACCCTGTAAAGGGAAAAACCACCTGGGACCGGCAACCCAAAATTGTTCACTCTTATGAAGTGAGGTCGGTTAAGACCCAACCCTATTAAAGGTTTACAAACACACTATTAGGTGTGACCTTGTTAGAGGATTTTAGACTAGAAGTTATCATCCAACTAGCATTCACTATAGGGTTGATAGGATAACAATGTTCATTCTATGAATGATACATCATAAGACTTTCAGAGTCCACTCGGATAAGAGATTTTGAATGTATACAATGGTTAAATATGTAACAGTAAATGACCTACCTTAATACAACTTCAATTGCAGATTACAGATCAATATTTAGTCCTAACAAATCCTTCTAATCAATATTTCACTTCAGATTCAATACTGTATCAACTTACTGTCCATTGGTAATTGCTCTCTGTAGCTCGGTAATTGTTCTGCAGCTTGGTTCTTACTTAACCAATATGATTAGAATGCATGAAAACCTTGTTCATGCTATATTCCTATAGTCTCTACTTATTCTAGCGTCTTCCATAATGAAATTCTAGTCTCTTATATAGATGGGTAAATCATTTTCTTCTCCACCATTAGATTTTCCCGCTTAACCGCATTCATAGATTTTGCCACTCCAAACTTTCTCAGATGACATGTCAGTAACACGTTTCAATCTTCTCTGTTAGATCTTGCTTTAATTTTGTTAGCCATTGATCTTCATAACAAAAATTATATGTTATCACTAAAATCGAGATACTTTACAGCTCATCAATCTTATCGGCTAAACTAATCATTTAGTTCATTCTGTTCCGCAAGGTTAACAAAGAAATGCATCGGTGAAAACTACTCGGTTAATACTATGATTGATATACACTACACTCCATCGGTGTATACTAGAAATGCTTCATTTACCAACAACACTGCTTTGTGTCTTTCAGCTCTATACTTCATCATAGATGAATGCAACATAATAAAGTTAATATTATCAAGTCATAGACTCATCAACAAGTTACTCAATGTGTTCCTTATTCTCATCTGTCATGTACATCTTTCCCCATGTAGATTTCTTTGTTCTTCATCTCTTTCACCTTTCTTCAGATGTCTTAGTATAGTAACTTACAAGATAAGTGATGTCAAACTAGTTGACATAAATAACAACATAATAATGATTTAATCATATTATGTATCTAATCAACAACTCCTCAGTGATCTTTAATCATGGATTCTTCAATCAGATTCCAAATCAGTTGTAGTCCAACAATCTCTCCCTTTGGCATTGATGGAAACTCAAGTAATATGAAATGTACCATACACATACCAAACATATATTCTACAACTTTGTGAACAAAATGTTGTAAGTTGAATAGACTTAATATTTTTAATCACTATGTTACTAAATAGCATTAGATAATACAGCTTTACCATTCTATAGTTGTGATCTTTTCAGTTCTCTTGTTCCTCATTTTGTTCTCTGTGACTGATCTTCAATACTCTATCTCATTCAGATTGTCTCTCCCTTAGATAATTCTCATCAGTGCTTGTCCCTTTTCACATTATTTATCTCTCCCTTTGACATCAATGCCAAAGAAACAAATAAACAATCAATTCTATCCTCCTCTGTATCTCTGTATACTGATATTCTAATCAGTTCAAGTTCTCAAACTTAATCACAACCTTGAACATGATTCAAAGTGTGAACTATGTTGCATCAACATGAATGATCTTCTGATAAAAGTAGGCTGATGCAACAACCATATCACCTTAGTGATCTATAGACAGGGGACAAACCCCAAGTCTAGTCCTCAAGTATTCAAACGTGTCCTTCGGTAGAGGCTTTGTAAAAATATCTGCAAGTTGTTCTTTAGATGTGACAAATTATAACTTCACTTTCTTCTCTTGCACTTGTTCTCTTAAGTAATGATAATTAATAGATATATTCTTTCTCTTAGAGTTCATCATAGGATTCTTTGAAATATTAATAGCACTAGTGTTGTCACAATATATAATCACCGGGTCAGTGATAACCTCATTCATCCCTTCCAAAACTTGCTTGATATATGCAATGTTTGAATAGTTAGTGGTAGCAGCAACATACTCTACTTCAATTACAGACTGAGAAATACAAGCTTTCTTTTTACTTGTCTAGGTTACAAGTCTTTCACCAAAGAAAAATGCTCCTCCGGTGGTGCTTTTTCTATCATCCACATTTCCAGCCCAATCAACATTGGTGTAAAATTTTAGTTCAAACTTCCCTTCCTTAGGATACCATAATCCATACTTCTCTATTTTCTTCAGGTATCTTAAGATCCTTTTTGTAGCTATCATGTGTGATTCTCTAGGATTAGCAGAAAATCTTGCAACAATTCCCATAGCATGTGCTATATCTGGTCTACTGTGAACTACGTACATTAACTTACCAATAATGGATTGGTAAAGTGTCTGGTTTACCTCTGTAGTTTCATTCTCCTTTGTAAATTTGCATCTAGTAGCCATCACTGTTCCCATAGGTTTAGCATCTTCCATGCCAAATGTCTTCAGTGCTTCCTTTATGTATTTAGATTGTGTGATGAATATTCCATCACTCTGCTGAATCACTTGTAGTCCAAGAAAGAACTTAATCTCTTCAAACATAGACATTTCAAATTACTTTTGCATTTCATCAGAAAATGTCTTGCATACAAGCTCCGAGCCTCCAAAAATAATATCATCAACAAATATTTCAGAAATGATAATAGTATCATCAGTATCACCTTTCATATACAGATTGCTATTTTCACTTGTTCTAACAAATCCAATACTTAACAAGTATGCAGTCTTTCATACCATGCTCTAGGTGCTTACTTCAAGCCATATAAAGCTTTATGTAATCTACATACCATGTCTCTATTGTCGGGATCAACAAATCCTTCAAGTTGTTCGATGTAGACTTCTTCTTCAAGTATGCCATTTAGAAATGATGACTTCACATCCATTTGATAGACTTTGAATTTCTTGTGTGTAGCATATTCAAGTAGCATTCTAACTCCTTCCAATCTAGCAATAGGTGAAAATGTTTCACCATAGTCAATGCCTTCTTCTTGTGCATATCCCTTGCATACCAATCTAGCTTTATTTCTTGTGACTTCACCATTTTCATTCAGTTTATTCCTGAATATCCACTTAGTACCAATAACATTCTTATCTTTAGGTTAGGGTACTAAGGACTAGGTTTTGTTCTTCTCTATTTTCTCTATTTCCTCCTTCATTGCATTGACCCATTCTTCATTCTCTAATGCAACTTTCACATTTTTAGGTTCAAATTCACAAACTAGACATATACCTTGTCTTGTTTTGCTCCTAGTTTGCATTCCAGTTGTCTGTCTCCAATGATTTGTGTCTCGGGATGATGTCTTCTAAGAAAACTAGCCAGAACTTGATTTCTCCTTTCTTGCTCATCCTTCTCAAGGTCATTTCCTTGCTTGGTAGCTCCATCTTGTTCATCGGTTTGTGTTGCATGTTGTCCTGTATTGTTTCCCTGCTAACCGGTTGTCATAGCTTGTAGCATCGGTAGATACTCTAGATGTTCAATGTAAGTGAATCTACCATAGTCTTCTAGTTCCTTTGCACTTTCCTCTGTGTACTTGTCATCAAACTCATCAACACAAACATTAGAGCTTTTAACTATCTTATTTGTGACCTTATTCAAACATTTATATGCTTTACTTGTAGAGGAATATCCTAGAAATATCCCTTCATCTCCTTTAGAATCAAATTTTCAATTTCTTTCATCTTTCAAAATAAAGCATTTACTTCCAAAAATCTTGAAATAACTTATAGTAGGTTTGTGTCCAAACCATAGCTCATAAGGTGTTCGGTTGGTGTCCTTCAGTTGTACTCGGTTAATAACATACACAACTATACTGATAGCTTCCCTCCAATATGTCTGAGCAACATTCTTCTATATCATCAATGTTCTAGCACAGTCAATTATAGATCTGTTCCTTCTTTCATCAATGCCATTTTTTTGATGTGTCCTCGGTGCAGAGACTTGTCTTTTAATTCCATGCTCATTATAGAAATGAGTAAATTCATTAGAGATAAATTCACCTCCTCTATCAGATCTTAAGCATTTTATTTCTTTTCTAGTTTCTTTCTCTACCTTAGCTTTATACCACTTAAACATTTTAAAGGCTTCAGATTTCTCTTTCAGGAACATAACCGTCATTAGTCTAGTATAGTCATCAACAAAAATAATAAAATATCTATCACCAGAACAACTCTGAGTTCTCATAGGACCACATAGGTCGGTATGAACCAACTCAAGTATCTTCTTTGTTGAGTAGTCTTTACTTTTAAAACTAGACTTAGTCATCTTACCTTTCTGACATTCATGGCACATGGCATGATCAAGTTTTGTCAAGTTAGGCAATCCTCTAACTCTTTTCTTTTTACTAATCTTGATCATATTGTCAAAGTTCACATGGCATAACCTTTTGTGCCACAACCAAGCATCTTCATCCTTTATTAACAAATAAGAAGACTGATCCATATCAAGATATAATAGATTACCTCTGGATTGTGTACTAGTTCTGACAAGTCTTCCTTCATCATCATAGACCTTCACCTTTTTTCTCTCAAAAGCCCATCAGTGGCCTAAATTGTTTAGCTGAGCCACACTTAACAAATTATAATTCAATCCATCTACCCAATATGCATTTTCACATTGTATTCTATCATTGATCATGAGTGAACCTTTACCTCTTACCATACAAGGTGCATCATTTCCCATTCTCATAGATCCTCCATTATATTCAACAAGATGATCAAACTTCTCTACATCACTGGTCATATGATGTGTGCAACCACTGTCTATGATCCATGTATCATTTCTACTTACTTTAGAGATCAGTGTTGTCTCTTCATGTTTCTCTTCTTCCTCCGAGTCATCTTTCATTGCAACAAATACAACTTCTATGTCATCATCAGAATCAGATTTAGTTTCAATATCTTCAGCTATGTAACATACCTTCTTGCCTTTATCATCTTGGTTGTCTCTGTTGTTGTGTTGGTAGCCTTTGTTGACTCTTCTTCCATAGCTTCCTTCAAATCGGTCTTTGGATCTATCATCATCTTTCTTCTGAGGAAATCTAGCAGCGATGTGACTGACTTCTTTATAGTTAAAGCATGCCAAAGGTAGCTTACCTCTATACCTTCCTTTTCCTTTGGGCAATCTTCTAGCCATAAGAGCTTCAAACTCATCAAGTTCATCATCAATATTGCTATCACTATCATAATTCTTACTATTCCTGCTAGACTTTCCAATCTTCAAAGAAGACATGAAAGTGAATTCAACAAAAGGAACAACACTATTATCAAAGTTGTTTAATTCAAAGGTTGTAAGTTTACCAATCAGAGTGTCAAGAGTAAGGTTGGATGTAGCTCTTGTTTCATGAATTGCAGAGATCTTGATTGCATAAACTAGTAGCAAAGTTCTGAGAATCCTGCTTATCACTGTTTCATCATCAATCACTCCATCAGATGCTCTAATAGCATGTACCACCTCTTTTAGTCTATTTGAGTATTGTACAATGTTCTCACCTTCTTTCATTCTCATATCATCAAATCTGCCTCTTAGACTTTCAGCTCAGGCTCTTTTAACATTCAAATCTCCATTGTATATCAGATTTAACTTGTCCCACATCTTCTTAGTAGTATCACAACCCTTGATGTCTTCAAATTTGGCATTGGTATAGGTAGTAGCAAGTTCCATCATAGTGATATTGTGTTTATGCCCTTCCTTTAATTGATCAAGAGTTAAGGGACTAGTGGGCGGTTGTATGTAGCCATTCTTCATCAGATCTAGTGCAGAATTCCCAATTCTAGATATGTGCAGCTTCATCCAGCTTTTCCATACTATGAAGTTCTCTTTGTTTAGCTTCGGTACTTCCCTCTTATACATCTTGAGACCTTTGTGCTTAAGTCCTTAAAACTCTATTCTAAGCAACTAGCGCTCTGATACCAATTGTTAGAATAATTGAGAGGGGGGTGAATTAGTTATCCAGTGTCCCACAACAAAATCTATAAATCAAAACAACTTCTTCTATTTCTGCTCCTTGGTAAACAATAATTACTTTCACTATCTATGCTTTTACTTATTACCAGTCAAATACTATAACAATTACTGATCAAATATAACATGTAACATGCAAAGTATGATAAAAAACAAATATCACAATCAACACATAACACAAGAGATTTAACGTGAAACCCTGTAAAGGGAAAAACCACCTGGGACCAAAAACCCAAAATTGTTCACTCTTCTAAAGTGAGGTCGGTTAAGACCCAACCCTATTAAAAGTTTATAAACACACTATCACGTGTGACCTTGTTAGAGGATTTTAGACTAGAAGTTATCATCCAACTAGCATTCACTATGGGGTTGACAGGATAACAATGTTCATTCTATGAATGATACATCATAAGACTTTCAGAGTCCACTCGGTTAAGAGATTTTGACTGTATACAATGGTTAAATATGTAACAGTAAATGACCTACCTTAATACAACTTCAATTGCAAATTATAGATCAATATTTAGTCCTAACAAATCCTTCTGATCAATATTTCACTTCAGATTCAATACTGTATCAACTTACTGTCCATTGGTAATTGCTCTTTGTATCTTGGTAATTGTTCTACAGCTCGGTTCTTACTTAACCAGTATGATTAGAATGCATGAAAACCTTTGTTCACGCTATATTCCTACAGTCTCTACTTCTTTCGATGTCTTCCATAATGAAATTCTAGTCTCTTATATAGATGGATAAATCATTTTCTTCTCCACCATCAGATTTTGCCACTTAACCACATTCATAGATTTTTCCACTTCAAACTTTCTCAACTGATGTGTCAGTAACATGTTTTAATCTGCTTTGTTATATCTTCCTTTAATTTTTTTAGCTATCAATCTTCATAACAAACATTATCTGTTATCACTGAAATCGAGATACTTTACAACTCATCAATTTTATTGGCTAAACTAATCATTTAGTTCATTCTGTTCCACTGGGTTAACAAAGAAATGCATTGGTGAACACTGCTCGGTTAATACTGCGATCGATATACACTACACTCCATCGGTGTATACTAGAAATGCTTCATTTACCAAAAACACTTCTTTGTGTCTTTTAGCTCTATACTTCATCATAGATGAATGCAACATAATAAAGTCAATATCATCAAGTCATAGACTCATCAACAAGTTATTCAATGTGTTCCTTATTCTCATCTATCATGTACATCTTTCCCCATGTAGATTTATCTATTCTTCATCTCTTTCACCTTTCTTCTAATGTCTCGGTATAGTAACTTACAAGATAAGTGTTGTCAAACTAGTTGACATCAATGAAAACATAATACTAATTTAATCATATTATGTATCTAATCAGAAACTCCTTAGTGATCTTTAATCATAGATTCTTCAATCAGATTCCAAATCAGTTGTTGTCCAACAGCTACATGATTTTATGAAGTCTACCTCTTAGAACTTTTGGATAATAATGGGATAATTCAACACCCCACTAAAGGAGAAGGATAAAATTGGTGGGAATATTACTCAAGTGGAGAGTAGGGTGGACTTGATGGAGTTTATTAGTAATGAGGGTTTTCTGGATGTTGATCTGGAAGGCATCAATTATACATGGTCTAATAGAAGAGTTGGACCTGATCTGATTCAGGTGAAGCTCGATAGGGTGCTTATTTCCCCATACTAGTATGTGAAGTTCTCTTGTTCTCTTTCCTCCCTTAACATAATTGGATCAGACCATTATCCTATTTCTTTTATTGCAAGTTCTTTTAAAGGTAAAAGAAATGCCCCTTTCAGATTTGAAAAGATGTGGCTTTCCCACCCTGATTTTGAGAAAAAAATCAGGGAATGGTGGAACATAAAGGTGGATGGTATAGCCATGTTCAAAGTGGAAAAAAAATGGCTAATATTAAATCTAAAGTCAGACAATGGAATAAGGATGTCTATAGGGACATTTTTCTATCCAAAAGCAAGACTCAACAGGAGTTGAAAGAGACTCGGGATAAAATCTAGAGGAGTGGTTTGACTAAAGACCTTAAAATAGAGGAAAACAAAATTCTTGCAGATTACCACAACATTATCTCTAAAGAAGAGACCTTTTAGGGACAAAGATCTAGATCTCTATGGCTGAAATCAGGAGATCAAAACACTAGATTCTTTCATCTTACAACCCTTAAACATAAGGCTGTTAATAAAATCCATTCTTTATCTTCCCCCCGAGGAACCATCCTTAAAGAAGAGGATATAAGGGAAGAAATGATGGGTCACTTTTCTTCTCACCTTTCTAGGGATCCAAATCTTAATATGGAAAACCAAAAAATTCTCTTGGATTCTATTGCTAGAATCATGGATCCTGAGGACAATGTCTTCTTGAAAGCCATTCCTAAGGATGAGGAAATTAAAAAGGTAGTGTTCTCTTTTGAAGGAGAAAAGTCTCCAGGACTAGATGGGTTTTAGATGTTCTTCTTTTAAACCTTCTAGATTATTACTGGAAATGATGTGTGTTTTGTAGTAAAGGAGTTTTTTGGATCCAAGACAATGCTCAAAGAACTCAACTCCACTTTTATAGCTGTCATTCTAAAGAAGCCCGATGCAAATACTGTTGATGTTTTTAGGCCCATAATTCTTTGTAATTTGCTATACAAGATCATGTCTAATGTTCTTAATTCTAGATTGCTGCTTCTTCTCCCTTCTCTTATTTCACCTCAACATAATGGCTTTGTCTTGGGGAGACAGATTCTAGATTCTATTATGGTTGTGCATGAGAATATTCATTCATTGGAAAAATCCAAAAAACATGGTTTCCTGATGAAGTTGGACCTATCAAAAGCTTATGTCAGAGTTGATTGGGATTTTCTATCTAAAATCCTTCAGGCCTTTAGTTGTGACTTAGGGGTGATCAGACTAATTATGCAGTTAGTTACTACGGTCTCTTCCTCTTTCATTGTTAATGGTGGCTCTTCTAATTTTTTTTGGCCTTCTAGAGGATTGAGACAAGGAGACCCTATCTCTCCTATCCTCTTTGCTATCATGCTGAAAGCCTTGGGAGATATATTAACAATTTGGTGTTGATAGGGTAGATTGGTTGTCTTCAACTATCTTCCTCTTGTCAAAAGTGCTCACATGAACAATTCATTGATGATACAATTATGATGGGGGAATCCTTTGTAAAAGAAGCTAGGTATCTAAAAAAGGCACTAAGTATCTACTCTAATGCTACTGGTCAACTTATAAACTAGGAGAAAAGCTTTCTTTACTTTATTAATACACTAGAAGATAGAAGGAAAAAGATCTCTTCTATTTTAAGTTACAAGATTGGGATTCTTCCAGCTTCCTATCTAGGGTGCCGCTTTGCTTGAAACTTGAAGCTTCCTTTTGGAATGACATAATAGATAGATTTCATCATAAGTTGGCTGGTTGGAAAGGGGCTATGTTAAGCCAAGATGGTAAAGTTCAATTGTTGAAGGCTACACTCCAAAACCTTCCGGTCTACGCTCTAAGTTTGTTCAAAATCCCTCAGAAGTATGCTGAAATGATTGAAAAAATGTAAAAAAGATTTCTTTGGATTGGGGTTGAGGAAAAAAAAAGACTTAGCCTTGTCGCATGGGAGAAGGTTTGCAAACCTAATAATTATGGGGACCTGGGCATTAGAAGCATAATTAATACCAATAAGGCTTTGCTAGCAAAACAATACTGGAGGATCTTTGAAGAAGAAAAAGAATGGAACTCCATAATAAAAATTAAGTACTATCTTACCTCCTTGGATAACACCTTAAATTCCTAGTTAGATATTCAGGGATCCTTTATACAGAATAGTATCAGTAAGGGAAAGAATCTAGTCAGAAAAGGCATTAGATGGAAGCTGGGAAATGGTAGGAAGATTCAGTTCTAGAATGACAACTAGCTGATGGTTAATCCCTTAAATGAAAACCAAGAATGGCTAAATGCCATTTAGGAATGCAAAGAGATGATTGGGGAAATGGTGTCAGACTATTGGATCAATGATGATTGGATAGATCTTGGCCATAATGATGCAATATTTAAAGAAGTGAGTAAATAACTCAACAACTGGTTCATTAGAGAAAATGTGCAAGATGAATTGATTTGGGGTCTAGAAAATAATGGCAAATACTCTATCTCTTTGGCTTCTACTCTTCTTACTAGTGCCCAGGAAGATCAACCTCTCTACTCCCAGGTATGGAACAAAAACCTTATCCCAAAAATTAACATGTTTTTCTAGTTGCTTGTCCAAAATAAAATCCTTACCTTGGACAACCTCACAAGAAGGGGTTGTAACTTTCCCAATAGATGTTTCCTATGCTATGAAGCAGTTGAATCCTACAATCACATCATGATACACTGATCCTATACTAGAAATGTGTGGGATTCTTTTATCAAAAACATTCATTTGGAGTGGGTGAAACCTTAGAGCTTGCAGGATCTTGTTCTTCAGTGGTAGTGTCCTCTTTTGGGAAAGAAGAGAAAATTATTTGGGATCTCATCCTTCCTCACTTTACTTGGAGAATATGGAAGGAGAGAAATAATAGAGTCTTTAGAGATAAACACGCTCCTTATGACAAGACAAATATTTTGGTTAGTAGAAGTCTAATGGAGAATTTCAAAAGTACCATTCCTAGAAACTCTCAGCTATGGAACAAATCTCAAAAATTTGAAGATATTCTATCTTGGGATAGTCATAAAAGAAACAAAGACTTCAACCCTAGAGATAATATCATGTGGACTGATCCCCCTTTGAGATGGCTCAAAGGAAACTTTGATGGAGCTGCTAAGGGGAATCCTAAAAGGGCTGGAGTGGTAGGATTAATAAGAGATTGGGCTGGTAATTGCCTAGGAGTTGTGGTAGCCCCACTGGGAATCCAAACTAGTCATGTAGCTGAAGCTAAGGTGGCTTTACATGTTGTGTTGCTGGAAAAAGAGCTGGGTTGTGTGAAGTTTTGGATGGAAGGAGATTCTTTGAATATTGTTAACTGCATAAAAGGTAAAAGTGAGACCTCCTGGACTATAGCCCACATAATTGAAAAAACTAAAATAACTTTACATACTTTTGAGGAAAACTTCATAACCCATGTCTACTAGGAAGGAAACAAGCCTGCAAATAGAATAGCTCATGTGGGGGCCCATAATTACGTCACTAAAATTTTGAGAGGAGAAGTGAATCTCAATTCTGAGATCTTAAGTCTTATCAATTATGATAAACTTAATCACAAGGAGGGAAACATAATTAAAATCAGTGATGACAAGGATAATTAATTTACCAAGGAAAGCAAGTTGCCAGGTAAGGTGTGAGAAAATAATTACGGAGTTAATGACACATGGATTGTGGGCAATTTTAAACACCTTGATTTGTAAGAACTAGATGAACATTGGTGTGTTTTGCTTTGGTATCTTGAGAAACCAGTGTTGTCTAAGCTTTGAGAAAATGGGAGGTGGTTTGAGAAGGGAGGAGCCCCTGGATTGCGTGAAATGGAGACAGGAGAAAAGAGTTTGGAAAAACTAGAAAGAGGTGGTGTTACCCCGTACATGGAAAAGCTTCATAGATTTGAAAAAAAGGTAACCAAAAAATTTGTTGAGGGATAGGTTAATGGAAAAGTTAATATGTGGGGAAAATACTTTCCGCTTACTCTGAGTTTGGTTTCTGAGATAATTGGTTTGTCTCTTGAAGGAATGAATTTCTATAGGGATAATAAATGTATAGGGTCTGAAGCTTTTAAACTTTTCCCTAAAAGTGATGATGAAGAAGCTCTTTTGAGAAAAGGGCTGGGGGATTATGTTGAAATTATGAAGATTAAGAAAATATAAGCTAAAGTTTTTAGGGTGATGATAGAGTATTTTACTCTAGATGGTTGCTACTCCAAGATTTATAACTTCCATTTCATTCTGGTTAACCATTTTAGGCATGATAAGAAAGTTTCCTTTCCTTACTTTATTTTAAGCTCCCTAAATAACAACATAATAGAGAACATGATGAAATCAAGAAACCTTGTGCTTCATGAGGGTTTGATTTTGCTCATAGCGAACTATGCCAGGGACATGATTCCGAAACCCATTCCTAAAAGGGTTTCAGGAAAAAGAAAGAAAAATGAAGAAGAAGAGAGAAAAGTGGATACCCACAAGAAGGGTAGGAAAAATAAAAAGAGCCTCCATGACAATGTAGACAAAACTAAAGAACCTCACCCTTCTTCTCAGGATAGGAATGAGGTCACTATTCTCGATGAAGAATCTAAGGGAGAGCATGAGAATGAGGAGGGAGCCATGGAAACTACGAACCTTATCTCAGTGGATAGTGAGAAGGACAAAGATAATGAGGAGATAGATAATGTTGAAGGTGAAGAAGAAGAGGATGAAAAGGAAAATGAAGAAGATAAGGTGGAAGAAGAGGAAGAGAATATGGAAGAAGAAAAACAAGAGGAAAGAAAAGAGGAAGTTAATGCTAAGGAGGAGTCAAAGGGATAGTCCATCCATGTGATGAACTACAATTGATTTGAATAAATTTTATGACTTGAAGATCTATGATTTTAGATAACTGAGTTGCTAATTAGATATGTAAGACAATTAAATTAGTAATATGTTGTCATTGATGTCAAATAGTTTTGATAGTACTTATCTTGTAAGTTACTATACCCAAACATCTGTAGAAAGAAGAAGAAAAGAAATGAAGAACATATATATCTACATGAGGAAGATGGAGATGACAGATAATGATAAGGAATACATTGGGTAACTTATGAATGAGTCTATGACCTTATGTTATTGACTTGATTATGTTGCATTCATCTATGATGAAGGATAGAGCAAAATGCACAAAGCAGTGTTGTCGGATTAAAGAAATATTTTAGTATACACTGACGTAGTGTAGTGTATACCTGTAATACCCCAAAAATGGGCTATAGGTTCATTAACCTCCTAAATCAACAAATCAAATGAAATTGATACCAAAGTTCTAACCAAAGGCACATCTGCACATTATCGAATCCTAATTGATTTTATCCTAATTCTGCATCAGAGAATATTCCTTGAAATATTCCTAATTATCCTAATTATCTTTGATTTAATAACTTGGTGATAAATCCTATTTATCCTAAAGTTTGATAAATTGAATATTTTTAATATTTAATTAATCAGATTTAATTTTGCCACTTAATTATTTAATTAGATTTAATTGCATTTATTCCTAATTAATATTATTTTTATTTTGACAATAAATCAAAATTCCTACAAACAATCAATTGAATATTTATTTAATTGATTTAAAATCAAAGTTGTCAAATTTAATGATTTAATTGGAATAAAGTTTGATTTAATAATTGATTAACCCATAAATCAATTGTTTTTCAGTTAAGTTGAGAATAAATCACTTTATTTATTAAATTAATTTATAATTAAATCATGCACAATCAGAAAAGCAGTCAACTAGAAATCAACAAACAATTTTAAAATTTAAACTCATCATCTGATGAGGAGTTGAAATTTGATCTAAACTCTATTTTGAGTTAAACACTGCTTTGCATGATTTTTGTGAGTTAATTATCTCTGATTTATTGATAACTCAAAAATCAACCTGAGTTCATCAAGAGTGATTTATGGCTTTTCTCAATGCATCCTCAAACCTTGGATTTCTATAAAAATAAGGCTCAACTCTTCACAAAGATATCTCTCAAATTTGCACAATTACTCTGGCGAAATTGCACACAAAGAATCAAACTCTCACGATAGGCAACTTTGTGAGATCATTTCATTGTTTTTCATAGCTTTGCATATCAATTCATATAATTCTTAGATTAATATGCATATCAATTTCATACATTCTAGATTAGATTCATACATTTTTTCATCCTATTGCATAAAAAATCCAAAAAAAAAGATATTAATTTGCATTCATATTTCATTTCTTTCATCATTTTAAATCCTTCATTTAGGTGTTGCATTGTCATTGATCTTGGTCTAATCTAAGAATACCATACTCGCACCTACTAGAAGGTAGAAAATTGTCTAGTTAGCTTAGTTTCATTTACTTGCAGATTTTGATTTTGCTAACCTCTAATGTTTTACTGAAGTGTTGTGTTCACAGCTAGGTACAATTTTCACACACACATTTCTGGCACCTTGGAACGGGTTTCCCTTCTATTCTATCAATTTTTTGTCTTTTTCTATCAAAAATGTGATTTTTAATTTTCTGTCTATGCTTCCGTATATCCCTGTACAGATTCTCGTGTGAGATTTTTCATTGTATCACGTCAAGTTTCACTGGTTTTAGCACTTCCTCACGTGGGACCACATCCTTCCTTGCGCGAGACCACATCCTGACTCACGTGAGATTTTACATGTAGAGACACAAAATCTTCAGATCTGTACTTTTAGATTATTGATTTTTGATGCTTATTGTTTGCTATTGATTTCTCTTGATTCTATACTTTTGGAGATAGCATAATACTAGATTGTAGAGTTTTTGGATGTGTGCTAAATTCTAGATTACAGAGCATTGGAAGTGAGGTATTCTACAAGAATCTGATAACACTTCAATTTGGATATAAAATGAACATCTCTTATGTCTAGCTTGTCTGACTTTCCAGCTTTTATAAATCAGACTTCATTTTGAGCTATAAAATGAACATAGATTTGCTTTTTGCATATCTGTTGCACATAGTAAATAGGCCCTATGAACACTATTTGTGGATGATCTCAAGAGAGTGGGCTTCATTCACTTGTTCAAGCATGCGAAGCTCTTCTTGACAAAGGATCCCCTTGTAGGTAGGGAGGATACTAAGATTATCTTGCGTTCCACTAAGTTTTGAGTCCTCAGCTTTTGATCAATACATTCTCTCTCTAGAGAGATCGATAGACCATAAGTAGTTGACATCACGAATCTTGGTGAGATAATTTTAGTCTTAGCATGTTGGATTAATCTGTCTGCTTTGTTTTGGTGATGTGAAGAGGCTAGGGGATTATGCTCTACTTCCTTTTTGGATAGTACCAAAAAACCAGATCCTTGAATTTGATCTAGTCCCCCTATGGTATCTTTTGTGAGTCAAATTTAGAGAGGGTTAACCGTAGTGGACATTCCCTTAATTGGGTCAACCACGTGGATGGAACCTCAAGTGGTAATAGCCATTTTCACCATGGTAGAAACAACCGCTATATAAATGTCCTTGTGGAGGAAATTTTCACAAGTGTGGTCTCTTATTGGGCTGTCAAATCTCACTAGCAGCTCCTGATTGATTAAATTCTCAGACTATGTCAAAACCCCAGTGTGCCTAGATTGGAGTTCACCCTCTTGAGATCAAAAAAGTTGCAGAGTTAGACCATTACTAAAAACCCTAGAGAGGCCAAATTTTTCATTTTCTAGGACTATGTGCGTTATTGAAAAAATTTTGAGAACATACACAAATAGCACTCTTAGGGATTAGCACAATAAGTCACTATTGCTTGTTCATGTGCAAGGTTTCTTTTACCCTTGTGCATTGTTTTTGAGATGATTGCTTGCTTTCCTTTGCTTTCTATTTTATGTGTTTGCTATCTCCTTGGTCCTTTGGAAACAAAATATCACATAAATCTGCAAACCTAGATAGAGAAAATCTTGTAAATAAACTGATTCTAAAAATAGAAAAATTGCAAAATCTAAACAAAAATCCTTTTCTGGTGTAAATATTGAATATTCTATCATAGAACAACCATTTTTTTGTCTCAAAATTTGTTCCTACCTCAAAAAATATGTTGTACTATCAAAAATTTATTCCTCTATCGCGTGAGATTTCAATTTTCTAGGCATTTCCTCGTGCAAGATAGCATCTCCTCACATGTAATCTGGTACTTCCTCGCGTGGGACAACATTTTCTCGCACAAGACTGTCCCCAAATTTTCAAAATAGAAAGCTTATTCCCATTAGTTGGTCAACTTTTTGTCAGATCTGATTTTTGTCTAGGATTTGTATGCCTATTTTCCTATTGTACACTACCTGAAGCTGGATGTCTAGAGTTGAGAAATTACCTTTTGTCAGAAATTCAATCATTTCCAACCAAATCCTGGAATCTGTCAAACAAATCATTATGTCAGGAACAGAGAAGAAACTAGAAATAATTTGATCATTTACCTAAAGTGGTGTCTTGAGTCTGATTTAGCCTTCTAATTTATTGATTTGAGTCTTTTTCATCTTGTGTCAAAACCTTGTCAAAATTATCTTTAAATTCAGTCTTCATACAAAAAAAGCTAAGTGTTGTGAGCTCGTGTCCACCATCTTTTGGGCATCTACCCATACTACTAGGGAATAGTATCCTTCATTTACATCCAATCTAATCTTTAATCAATCTAATCTTGACAAGGTTGTGCCATTCGATCCTTTTGAATCAGGTCATTCTTCAGTTGTCTTCATCTTGCTCTCTTGCTTCACCCAAGGTTAATGGTGGAAACTAGAGCTTCCTCACACAAGAAATCTACAGAATCACCCAATACCTTACCTTTGTCTACTCACATGGGTCCAACCTTTGAGCAGCTCTACAATTCAGGTCTTTATGAAGATGACGGTCTCAAAAATCTTTGATTAAAAATTGGTTACATACCTCCCCCTCCATCAACCCATAGAGGTGATCAACAAACTCCACATCAATCTATCCTAGGGAGTCCTAAAACTCCTAACATGTCTCAAGGAGGGACAAACCATAATTCCCAAGGACATCAATCACAACATGGTGTAGATCAAGAACCCACACCTTCTGAAATTGTTTGATATCAAAATGATGATGACTTCAAGAAAATGATGAGATATTTCTTGAAGGAAGACAGAGAAACATACTTTCTAGAGTTAGCTTGTCAAGGGGCTAAACTTCCTCCCAACTTTAATGTTGAAGATATCATTACACATGAGAAAGAAACTCCAATTACTGCTATGATGAAACAGATGCATGCCATGCAAGTCAAACTTAACAAACTTGAAAAAGAAAATGAACCTAAGGAGTTCTCCATGGAAGCTCTATGCCCTTTTCCATTTGATAAAGACTTGTACATGCCGCCATTCCCTAAGCGAGTAGAAATACCTAAATATGATAAGTATGATGGAAAATTTGATCCTCAAGATCATGTCAGAGAATTTTGTACTCAATCTATGGAGTTCATGCATCAACCAACCTACCTAATGCATCTTTTCCCTTGATCTCTGGAAGGGTCGGCTATTTGTTGGTTCTCAAAAATGCCCCCTACTATCAAAAATTTTGAGGAGTTAATCAAACTATTCTATCAACAATACTCCTACAACATCCAACATCCAGTCACTATGATTGACATATGCAATCTGAAATAGAACTCAGGAGAACCATTCTTGACTTTTCTCAAATGATGGAGGAAGAATTTTTCTCTATATGCTCGACCTATTCTAGAAACTAAGAAGCTGGAAATTTTCATCAACAATCTTGTTCCAGAACTCAACTACCATTTGCAAATGCAAAATCATACATCCTTTGATAAAATGATAGAAAATGGAATCAAAATTGAGAAAGTACTTGTACAAAAAGGAGACATATCACTTCAAAAGGACAAGTATGAATCTGGATCTAGTTCTAAAGATAAAGGCAAAAACTAGAACAAGAATAAGGGTGTTATCATAGATGGCTTTGTTGATACTATCTGTGCCCCATCTAAGGTACTTGCTTTCAATATCATTGTTGGCACCCAAGCCATCAAAGCTTCCGAAGCTAACCCAATAGAATCTAACAAGAAGCCATCTGACTATAAACCTTGGGCTACAGATCCTAAATGCAAATTCACTCCTCTTGGAGAGTCCTTGGAATCTGCCATGAAGACTCTATTGGCCAACAACATCATCACCTTTCCTGAGATAAAGGTATTTGATCCTGAACCTAAATTGAAATGGTGGAGAGAGAACAATTTCTATGACTTCCATTGCAATAAGGGTCATAAGACTAATAACTACATATGCCTGAAACACATCATACAAGAGAAAATTGATAATGGAGAAATCAAAATTGATAATCATAAAATGAATAATGATCATACAACATTCATGGAGCTATTTCTGAAACATGGTTAAGGAGATTCATCTTCTCAACCTAATGTGGGTGCTAAAGTCAATTATGCCTACTTTGGAAATAATGCTATCATAAATATGGTTGAACCATGCCTATCTGAGCATTGTAATGTCATCACAATTGTAAAAAAAGATAGAAATAATCAATCAGCTAATGCAGTTACTTGATCATAAGCTCAGGTGCATCTACAAGGACAAATCCCAGATTCATCAAATGTCCCTAAGATGCCTTTCAACCTCTCTTCCACTTCTAAATAGAAGGCTACATCTAAATCTTTGAATCCTAAAGACATGAGGCCTACATCATACAGTATTTTCCAACAACTCCAACATACCAATGCAAAAATCTCCATGTTTGAGTTTCTTCAGATATCTCTAGCTCATAGAGCCATTCTAGATAAAGCTTTGCTCATATCCAATGTTCCTAACAACCTTGATTTATACAAGTTCTAGACTATGGTTGGTCATCTCACATCTCCATATTATATCTCCTTTTCAGAGGAAGATGATAAATCCTTGAGTCATCTACATAACCAACCCTTGCACATTGAGGTCTTAATCCAAAACCATCATGTCAAATGTGTGTTGATAGATGGAGGTGCTGGTCTCAACATTTGTTCTTACAACTTGATCACACAATTAGGATTCTCTGAAGCTACCATTGATCCTAAGAAGAAGATAAATATCAAAGCATATGATGAGCAAGAAAGATCTTCCAAAGGAACTATTATCTTACCTATCAGAATAGGACCTGTTATCAGAGAGACCATATGTCAAGTTCTTGATATACCTTTGTCTTACAATGTTCTTCTAGGGAGACCCTAGATACATGAAATGAGAGCTATTCCTTCCACATACCATCAATGTGTGAAATTTCCTTATGAAGGAGTAGAGGTGATGATTCTAGCTGATCTATCTACCACTTGCAATGCATTGAAAGAAAGTGCTAACAAACTTGTTCCTAATAATAGAGAATCTTCCACTAAGCAGCTAGATGTTGCTTCAACATACAAGATGGAAGACATTGCTAAAGAGGTTAAAATCAAAGATAATGGAATGGGAGAATACACAATGGAATTGGTCTTATCTCTCACATCTCTCCCATCATCACCAAAGTCTTATGGACAACATTTAGAGAAAGTGAAACCTAATGTTAAAGAATCCCAAGTCATATTCAATGGAAGCTTTGTTCCAAAACAAGTATCTAAACAAGAGTTTGAGGAAGAAGAAACTATGCTTGCATGGTTGTATAAAGATGAACCTCAATCTTAGTCAGTCCAGAAATATGACTCCACTTCAAGAGAAATTCCTTAGAAGTCATATGGACTAGGGGAAAAATTGATCACAAAAATGGGATATGTAGGAAAAGGACCTCTAGGAATATAGGGTAAAGGTCTTCTATCACCTCTTGATCATCGTGGTTGAACAAACAAGAATACAATAGGTCTAGGATATAAGAAGAAGCCTTTCTATCTTAGCAAGAACTCCCCACATGTCTTAGAATAGATTGAACCAAAGGAGGAAACAATACAATAGTCTGATAGTGATGATTCAGACACCACTGAGGAGCTCATTCCTTATGAGCACTTGCCTAAAGAAATTAAATACCTCGTTGAAGTTGAAGATGATCTAGTAAAAATAATCAATGTAGTAGACACATAAGAACCTACTATAGAACAAGAGACAGTTGCACCACAAGAACTAGCTAATCTCGAAGAAAATCAAATAGACAAAGAAGAAGGTGGTAGCTATTCTGAGATAGATTTTCATGAGTAGTAATTCAAATCAGAATCTGAGGGTAACTCTTCTTGGGGTATTCATCTTGATTTTACACACATTCTCAAATTTCCTAGAGGCATAAATGAGGAATCAAATGACTATGAATGGGGAGTCATTCCAGAGGAAGATGAGCTTATCACAGAAAAATATATTGATGTTGTTCACCAATATGCACCTAAACCCAACGTAATTCTAGAGAGAAATAATGAACTTAACAAGTCTAATCCACCTATGGTTGAATTGGAATCCCATAATGACATTGAGCCTATTCATGAATTGAACATTTTGAGGTGTAATATCACCTTCAAACTTGAGAGTTAGGTTAGGACCAATGATGATAGATCCATATCTGTAAACACTATTTCCCAATCTTTCACCACTTTGACTATCCAACATCGTGAACATCTTGACCAAACCTCCACGAATCCGAGCCAAGGTATCTATACCTTTCCAAATAACTATGCCCTTGCTTGCTACCTCAATGTAGTTGAGCCTATGATGACTTCCATCAGTGAACTGAGTGTTAGCATGATAGAGTTAGACATCAAGTATCTTAGTCAAAAGAATAAGAGTAAAAATAAAAAGAAAAGGAGCTTTGAGGGTGAAAACCACTTTGTGGCAGTCTCAGAACCTATGAAAGTAAAAATAAATGACGTATCCAAAGGTGAAAACTTCTCTAAGGCACCTAAGGATGAGATATTTGATTTCCTTCTGAGTCATTTACAGGACAAATCTCCAGTTCTAATTGAGCCCACTCAATCTATCAACTTGGGAATAGTAGAAGAACCATAGTTGATCCATGTAGCACAATCCTTATCAGAAGAAGAAAAGCAAAAATTTACCACATTCTTAACAGAAAAGAAGATCAACTTTGCATGGAAATATTTAGATATGCCAGGGTTGGATCCTAATCTTATAATGCACCATTTATCTATAGCACCAGGGGTCAAACTTGTTAAGCAAAAATTAAGAAAGATGCATCCACATGTTGCACTCTTGGTCAAAGTTGAATTAGAGAAACTACTAAAAGCCAAATTCATTCATGTTATTGACTATGCTGAATGGATCTTTAATATTTTATTTGTTTCTAAACTAGATAAATCAATCAGAGTGTGCACAGATTTCAGAGATGTAAACAAAGCATGCCCTAAGGATGATTTTCCATTACCTAATATTGATATGATAGTGGACATGACTATAGGCTTTGAGATGTATTCTTTGATGGATGGTTTTTCTGGATACAACCAAATAAAAATTGCTCCAAAAGATGAAGAGAAAAATTCTTTCACATGTGCATAGGGTACTATCTGTTGGAATGTCATGCCATTTGGTTTGAAGAACACAGGTGCTACATATCAAAGAGTGATAACATCTATCTTTCATGACATGATGCACCGAACTATGGAGGATTATGTTGATGATACTTTGGAAAAATCTATGATAAGATCTGAACATCTAAATTATTTGAGCAAGATACTAGACAAAATGGAAAAATTTAGTCTCAAACTGAACCCTAAGTAGTGTGCTTTTGGTGTCACTTTTGGAAAGCTCCTAGGATACATTGTTTCAAAGAAAGGCATTGAGGTTGATCCTACTAAAGTTAAAGCTATCATGGAGATGTATATCAATCAAATGAGAACATTACAAGGGAGAGTACAATCTATTAGATGCTTCATATCTTAGCTAGCTGACATATCACAACCTTTTACAAAAACATTACATAAAGGTGTGACTTTTGCATGGAATGAATAATGTGAGAAGAAATTTAACTATATCAAGAAATATCTTTCAAATCCTCCTCTCTTGATGCCTCCTATACAAGGGAAGCCATTGATCTTATATGTCTCTACAAAAGATACATCAATGAGGGCATTACTAGCACAACATGATGAGAATAAGAAGGAAAGAGCTATATACTATATCACTTAAGAGCATGACCCATTTAGCCAATCTACCTGTGAGGGTAGCTTTTCTTAGTAGGTACTTTAGTGGATCAATCTTAGCTACCAAATGAGTGGTATGAGCTAACATATAATGTCTCAGTTCTGTGATGTAAATATTACAGCTATAAAATCTTTCACAATCATTGAATAGTTCTTTTGGTATGTTACCAATGTTCTATTTGACATTGAATATGTTGAAAGAAAAGCTATTAAAGGATAGGTAATTTTTGATCAATTGGCTGATGCACCATTGTTTGATGATACACCAATGCAAATGGAATTTCTAGATTCCTCTATCATGAATCTTTCTTCTAGAGCATGGAAGTTATTCTTTGATGACTCCTGTACATAGAATGGATCTAGAGTAGGCATATTGTTCATCACTCCTCAAGGATACTCAATCCCTAAAGCATTCAGAATAAAGTTGCCTTGCATAAACAATATTATTGAATATGAAGCCTTTCTTAATGGTATGAAAATAGCAATTGAATGGAGAGTGACCGAATTACACATTCATGGAGACTCACAACTTGTAATACACCAAATCAATGATGTATATCAGATGAAAGATGGAAAGCTGATCCCATACAAGAGAATGGTAGATGATCTAAAGAAATATTTCATATCTATCACATTTGAGAAAATTCCTAGAACAGAGAACAAGGCTTTTGATTCAATGGCAACACTATCTACTTTATTACAGCAGCCTGAACATGAGCTACACTGTGAGTTCCTAGTGGAAGCACTATCTTATCCTGTATATGATTCCCCCGAAAACTGCATGATCTACACTGTTGTTGCTAATGATTCATCCTGATACAAAAACCTTTTCTCCTATCTTCAAGACCAAATCATTCTCGATACCTTCAACCACCATGAGAAATGATACCTTATCCGAAATGCATCCTGGTATGTCATCATTGGTAATGATTTGTACAAATGAGGTCTAGATGGTACACTCCTTAGATGTTTTGAACATGAAGAGTCTCAACATGCAATAGAGGAAGTCCACGAAGGTATATGTGGATCACATTCCAACAACTTAACACTAGCTCAAAATCTTATTAGGGCTGGGTACTATTGGCCTAAAATGGAAAAAGAGGCTATCAAGTTTGCTAAGAACTATCAAAAGTGCCAAGTACATGGTAACTTAATTCATGCACCAAGGAGAGATCTAATTCCCTTTAGTACACAATAGCCTTTTCACCAATAGAATTTGATCATATAGGATCCATGCATCCTCATTATTCTAATGGGCATACCCATATTATTACAGCTACATACTATTTCACAAAATGGGTAGAAGCAGTCCCTTTGACTCAAGCAACCGACAAACAAATTTCAATGTTAATCTTGAACAACATCATATGTCGGTATGGTATTCCACATTCTATAGTCATAGATAATGGTGGACAATTCAAGAATAGAGACTTATGTGATCTATGAGCCAAATTCAAGATTACACAACATTGGTCATCAATCTACTATCCTCAAGGGAATGGACAAGCAGAAGCTTCAAACAAGAATCTATTGAAAATATTGCATTGAACAGTTAATAAAATAGGAAGAGACTGACATCTCATGATCAATCCAGCTCTCCGAGCCTACTAAACAAGTATCATAACACCCATTGGGGCTACACCATTCACTTTAGTTTATGGGTCTAAAGTAGTACTACCTATCAAGGTTGAAATCCCATCACTAAGAATCTGAATGCATGGTCTAGTAACTGATGATGACTACAGAGTGTCTAGGTTGCAAGAACTTGAACTACTAGATGAGCGTAGACAAGCAACATATGATCATCTCAGAGTATATCATAATAGAATGTCTAGAGGCTACAACAAGAAAGTCAGACACAAAGAATTTCAGGTTGGCGATCTAGTCTTGAGAGAGATTCCTAAAAATCAATCACATAGAGAGTGCAAGGGGAAGTTCAAACCCAACTAGCTAGGTCCCTTTGTTATCACTGATACTTTTGGCTCTAGAGCCTATCAAATCTTAATGACTAAAGGAGAAAAGCTCCAGTAACCAATCAACATTCTCCATCTGAAGAAATTATATGCCTAAAGCATTCAATCTATGGTAAAATGTCCTAAATTTTTTTATAAAAATCAGAAAAAGTCCTAAAAAATGATCATCTTGGTGAAAACCTAGCAATAGGTGCCTTGATGATTCACAAAAAAAATATATCAAAAAATATTAAAAGTACAAAAAAATTGAAAAAATGAAAAATACAAAAAAAATGAGAAAAAGAAAAAGTGCCTTGGTGAAAACCTGGAAACAAGAGCCTTGGTAGCAAAAATAACATCTCTACCAAGATGGTGAAAACCTAGCAAATGGGCACCACTTGTTTCAAAACTCTCCATCTATTAGCACAATCTTGGTCTTTCCTAGCTTTTAGTTTGCTTTAGTTTATATATATCCTATTTTCAATAAAGTCGACCTGTACACCAATCAAAAAAGAATATGTATCCTATCAATGTTCAAACTTGGGGGCAATCAAAGTCCTATCCTATGGCCTCAAGTGTATCTTAGACATGTCATATCCAGTCAGAGTCCTTTGAAGCTACATTCGAGTCAGTTTGCCCATCTCCTCTCTAGAAAGGATTTTGCATCTACAACAAAGTAATCAAACATCAACACAACTGAAAACAATCTATGCTTTACATGCTTTTATCTCCTTGTATGCTTACTGATTCACATTGAGATTTTTGCATATTGTGTCCTTTCAAGCTCTTTGATGATGTCTTTTTATAGGATTTAGAGAGTGATGACTAGGGGCATAATATTTTCTTTGTCTTCTACTTATATGTGAAAATCTAACAACTTTGGAAATTCTGGATTGAAATGGTGTCGGTCTATAAGAGCCTCCATCTCGTATTGGATGGCCATGAGTACCTCAACCATTGATACCCATAAAATTCAAGGAAGTTTGATCTAACTATTGTCTCTTTGAATTCTTTCTTTCTCCACTGTGAAATGCGATCTTAACTAAGGATGTGAATGATAAAGGGTCACTGTGGGTAATTCACACTGGATTTAGAATGATCTCTTGACTGTTTGATGTGTTTGTAATGCAAGGCATATTTTGGTCATCACGACATTTATGTTTTGATACTTATACAAATTGCTATATCAAAATGGACATGATATTCAGGTCATCCTAGCATTTGTGCCTTGGTGCTTATATCTAATTCAACATTCTGAAAACAAAATCAATATTCATGTGTCCATGGTTGTCTAGCCAGTGGGCATTATATTGACTTTGGCACAAAAATCAATATTCATATATTCATAGTTTCCTAAATAGTGGATGTTGTATTGATTTATCCGATTACCTAATAAAAATTCAATGATGAAAAAGACCGACACATGATCAGTGACTAAGTCCTAGGTCCTAGGTCTGCATTTCACTTTGCACTTTGAATGATTGCATTTATCTCATTATTTCCAAATCAGCTTGATGCTTAATGATTCTCCAAAACTACGCTAAACATGACACAAGGACTGAGCATTGTATGAAGATCCCTCCAATGAAACAACAAGTAGAATCCATTTTTGGGATCAAAATCCAAATATGAGATCATTTATATTGTCAATTTCTTGCATATTGGACCTTCTAAACATCAAAGAAATCAAGGATTCAACTTAATTGAATATCTTACATCAAACTATCAAAATTTCAACTTGGTCAACCATGGTCAACTCATGGTCACACCTGGTCAAACTTGGTCTCTAGGACCTCTAAATGATGTAGAACGCATTCTCGAATGTGTATAACCAATTCTCAAATCAATTAACATGCTTCTAAACCATTTAATGCTGACTTTTCTTGTTAGGTTTCAATTTTCATCCTGAAGGGGGCATGGTATTGCACATCAATCAGATCTGTAAATCAATATCTTTCTCTCAGTAATCAAGATAAAAACCACGTCTAGTTTTTGATTCATCTAAAGACCTTGTCGCTTGGGGCATATCATATTCATCAAAATTCATATCAATCCGATATCCTAATCTATCTTGTAAACTGTATCAACTTTTCGTAGCCATCAGTTCATTAGTGTTATTTCCTTAGTTCTTCATAACTAAAGGGTTCAAATGTGATACCAATTACGATTCCTTTAGACATTTAGGTTTGAAATCAAGTTACTCACTTCTTCATAATCATAAGGTTCAAAATCAGGTGTTTTAACACTTTTTCATAATCATCGGCAAAATGTAATACCCCAAAAATGGGCTATAGGTTCATTAACCTCCTAAATCAACAAATCAAATGAAATTGATACCAAAGTCCTAACCAAAGGCACATCTATGCATTATCGAATCCTAATTGATTTTATCCTAATTCTGCATCAGAGAATATTCCTTAAAATATTCCTAATTATCCTAATTATCCTAATTATCTTTGATTTATTAATTATTTGGTAATAAATCCTATTTATCCTAAAGTGTGATAAATTTAATATTTTAAATATTTAATTAATCATATTTAATTTTGCCACTTAATTATTTGATTAGATTTAATTGCATTTATTCCTAATTAATATTGTTTTTATTTCGACAATAAATCAAAATTCCTACAAATAATCAATTGAATATTTATTTAATTGATTTAAAATCAAAGTTGTCAAATTTAATAATTTAATTGGAATAAAGTTTGATTTAATAATTGATTAACCCATAAATCAATTATTTTTCAGTTAAGTTGAGAATAAATCACTTTATTTATTAAATTAATTTATAATTAAATCATGCACAATTAGAAAAGCAGTCAACTAGAAATCAACAAATAATTTTAAAATTTAAACTCAACATCTGATGAGGAGTTGAAATTTGATCTAAACTCTATTTTGAGTTAAACACTACTTTTGCATGATTTTTTGTGAGTTAATTATCTCTGATTTATTGATAACTCAAAAATCAACCTGAGTTCATCAAGAGTGATTTATGGCTTTTTTCAATGCATCCTCAAACCCTGGATTTCTATAAAAACAAGGCTCAGCTCTTCACAAAGATATCTCTCAAATTTGCACAATTACTCTGGTGAAATTGCACAAGAAGAATCAAACTCTTGCGACAAGTAACTTTGTGAGATCATTTCATAGTTTTTCATAGCTCATAGCTCTGAATATCAATTCATATAATTCATAGATTAATTTGCATATCAATTTCATTAAATCTAGATTAGATTCATACAGTTTTTCATCCTATTGCATCAAAAATCCAAAAAAAAAAGATTAATTTGCATTCATATTTCATTGCTTTCATCATTTTAAATCCTTTGTTTAGGTGTTGCATTGTCACTGATCTCAGTCTAATCTAAGAATACCATACTCGCACCTACTAGAAGGCAGTAAATCGTCTGGTTAGCTTAGTTTCATTTACTTGCAGATTTGATTTTGCTAACCTCTAATGTTTTACTGAAGTGTTGTGTCCATAGCTAGGTACAATTTTCACACACACAATACCGAGCACAGTATAAACTGAGCTTGTGTTCACCGACACATTTATTTGTTAACTGAGTAGAAGAAAAGAACTAAATGACTAGTTTAGCTGATGGAAGTTGATGAGCTGTAAAGTACCTCGAAATTAGAGATGAAGATAATGTTTGTTATGAAGATTGATGGCTAACATAATTTGAAGAAGATCTAAGGGATTGAAACAAAATGTGTTACTGACACATCAGCCAAGGAAGGTTAAAGTGACAAAATCAACAAAGGAGATTAAGCGGCAAAATCTGTTGGATGGAATTAAAACAATTTACTCATCTATTTAAGAGACTAGGATTTCATGATGAAATCATGCCGAAAGAAGGAGATTGTAGAGATATCGCGTGAAAAAGCTTCATGCATACCTGATTAGATTGGTTAAGGAGAACCAAACTACAAAGATTATCGAGCGTCAAAAAGCTATTACCGAGCGACAGTAAGTTACTGAATATTGATTGAAATAGAATTGATATATTGATCAGAGGATTTGAATGAGCTTAAAATAGATATGATAATATGCAATTGAAGTTTTTTTATAATTAGATCAACTTCTATTAAATTTTAATTGTTGTAATCAAATAAATCTCTTAACAGAGTGGACTAGAAAGTCTTGTAATGTCATTCATAGAGTGTACATTTGTTATGTTTTCAACCCCATAGTGAATGCTAGTTGGATGATAATGGTTGGTCTAAAATCCTCTAACAAGGTCACACCTCATAGTGTGTTTGTAACCTTTAACAAGGTTGGGTCTTCACTGACCTCACTTCAAAAGAGTGAACAATTTTTGGGTTGTCGGTCCCAGGTGGTTTTTCCCTTCACAGGGTTTCCACGTTAAATATCTTGTGTGATGTGTTGATTGTGATGATTGTTTGTTGTCATACTTTACATGTTACATATTGGATTTGATCGGTAATCACTATATATTATTAACTAGTAATTGGTAAAATGACAGACAAAATACTATTTTTTATTACCGAGCTGCAAAAGTTTTAGTAAATTATTTTTGGATATACATTTTGTGATTGGGACTGTGGATAACTGATTCACCCCCCTCTCAATTATTCTAACAATTGGTATCAGAGGGTTGATTTCTTGGAACAGACTTTTAAGGACTTTAGCATAAAGATCTCAAAATGTATAAGAGGGAAGTGCCAAAGCTAAACAAGGATAACTTCACAGTATGGCAAAGCTGAATGAAGTTGCATGTATCTGGAATTGGGAATTCTACCCTTACACTAATGGAGAATGGCTACATTGCACCGCCCACTAGTCCCTTGACCCTTGATCAACTAAGAGATAGGCATGAACATAATGTTACTATGATGGAGATTGTTGCTACCTATACCGATGCCGAATTTGAAGATATTAAAAATTGCACTACTGCTAAAGATATGTGGGATAAACTTGCTCAAGTTTATAGTGTTGATGTGAATTTCAAAAGAGCCATAGCTAAAAGCTTAAGGGGAAGATTCGATGATATGAAGATGAAGGAAGGAGAAAATATTGTGTAGTACACAAATAGACTAAAAGAGTTAGTACATGCTATTAAAGGATTTGACGGTGTTATTGACAAAGAGACAGTGGTAAGCAAATTTCTCAGAACCTTATTGCCGGTTTATGCAATCATAATATATGCAATTCATGAAACTAGGTCTACATCTAGTAACAACCTTACTCTTGATAATCTGATTGGTAAGCTTACAACCTTTGAACTAAATAACTTTGATAATAGTGTTGTATCATCTATTGAATCTTCTTTTATGTCTTCTCTGAAGATTGGTAAGTCTAGTAGCAGAAATAAGAATATGATAGTGATAGCAATACTGATGATGAGCTTGATGAACTTGAAGCTCTTATGGACAGAAGGTTACCTAAAGGTAAAGGAAGGTATAGAGGTAAATTACCTTTAGCATGCTTTAATTGTAAAGAGGTTGGTCATATTTCTTCTAGATGTCCACATAGGAAAGATGAACCGATCTAGTGAAGGAAGCTATGGGAGAAGAGACAACAAAAGTTACTGACACTACAATAGAGACAACTAAGACAATAATGATAAAGGCAAGAAGGTGTGCTACATTGTAGAAGAAGATATCACTGATACCAACACTGATGAAGATGTGGATGTAGTATTTTTTGTAATGAAGGATGAATCAGAGGAAGATGAAAGGTATGTAGAGACACCACTTATCTCTAAGGTTAATAAGAATGACACATGGATCATAGATAGTGGCTGTACACATCACATGACTGCTGATGAAGAGAAATTTGATCATCTTGAAGAACACAATGGAGGATCTATTAGAATGGGTAATGATGCACCTTGTATGGTTAGAGGAAAAGGATCCCTAATGATAGATGATAAAATTGGATGTGACAATGCTTATTGGGTAAAAGGTCTAAACTATAATTTGCTAACTGTGACATAGCTGAACAATTCAGGCCACCGAGTTGCTTTTGAGAGAAAGAAAGTGAAGATATTTGATGATGGAGGAAGACTTATTGGATCTAGAACACAATTGAGAGGTAATTTGTTTTATCTTGATAATGATCAGTCTTCTTGTTTAATGATGAAAGATGAAGTTGCATGGTTGTGGCATAAGAGGTTATGTCATGTGAATTTTGATAACATGATTAAGTTTAGTAAAAAGAAAAAGGTTAGAGGTCTACCTAAGTTATCTAAGCCTGATCATGTTATGTGTCATGAATGTCAAAAAGGTAAAATGACAAAATCTAGTTTCAAAAGAAAAGATTATTCAACAAAGAAATTACTTGAGTTAGTGCATACTGACCTATGTGGTCCTATGAGAACTCAAAGTTATTATGGAGATAGATATTTTATTCTTTTTGTTGATGATTATACTAGGTTAATGACAATCATGTTCTTGAAGGAAAAATTAGAGGCATTTAAGATGTTCAAGTGGTATAAAGAAAAAGTTGAGAAAGAGATTGGTAAAGAATTGAAATGCTTAAGATCTGACCAAGGTGGTGAATTTATTTCTGATGAGTTTACTAACTTTTGTAATAAGCATGGTATTAAAAGATAGGTCTCTACACCGAGGAAACCACAACAAAATGGAATAGCTGAAAGAAGGAATAGGTCAATTGTTGACTATGCAAGGACACTGATGTTACAAAAGAATGTTACTCAGACATACTAGAGAGAAGCTATTAGCACAGCTGTTTATGTTCTGAACCAAGTACAACTGAAGAATGACACTAATAAGACACCCTATGAGTTATGGTTTGGTCACAAACCCACTGTAAGTTATTTTAGAATTTTTGGAAGTAAATGATTTATTCTGAAAGATGAAATAAATGGGAAGTTTGACTCAAAAGGTGATGAAGGGATATTTCTAGGATATTCCACTAAAAGTAAAGCATACAAGTGTCTTAACAAAGTAACTAATAAAATGATTAAAAGTACTAATGTTTGGGTTAATGAGTTTGATGATAAGAATGTAGAGGAAAGCACAAAAGAACTAGAAGACTACGATAGATTCAATTACATTGAACAACTAGAGTACCTACTGATGATGTAGACAGTGACAACCAGTCCGCAGGAAAACAATACCGAGGAACAGGAAAAAGAAACCAAAGAGAAGGAAGCACCTACCAAGAAAGAAAATGAACCTACAAAAGATGAACAAGAAAGAAGAGATCAGATATTGGTAAGATTTTTTAGAAGACATCATCTTGAGACACAAATCATTGGAGACAGATAAGCTAGCATGCAAACAAGAAGTAAAGCAAGACAAGGTACATGTCTAGTTTGTGAATATGAACTGAAGAATGTAAAAGTTGCATTAGAAAATGATGAATGGGTTAATGCAATGAAAGATGAAATAGACAAGATAGAGAAGAAAAAAACTTGGAGTTTAGTACCCAGACCTAAGGACATAAATTTTATCAGTACTAAGTGGATATTCAGAAACAAGCTTAATGAGAATGGAGAGGTAACAAGGAACAAAGCTAGGTTAGTATGAAAGGGATATGCATAGGAGAAAGGAATAGATTATGGTGAGACTTTTGAACCTATTGCTAGATTAGAAGGATTTAGAATGTTACTTGCATATTCTGCACACAAGAAGTTCAAAGTTTACCAAATGGATGTTAAATCAGCTTTTCTGAATGGGATACTTGAAGAAGTCTACATAGAACAACTTGAAGGGTTTGTTGATCCAGAAAACAAAGATATGGTATGTAGATTACACAAAGCTTTATATGGTTTAAAGCAAGAACTAAGAGCCTAGTATGAGAGGCTACATAACTATTTGCTAAGTATTGGATTTGTTAGAACAAGTGAGAACAGTAATCTATACATGAAAGGAAATTCTGATGATACTATCTTGATTGCTGAGATATTTGTGGATGACATAATATTTGGAGGACAAGATCATATATGTAAGTCATTTGCTGATGAAATGAAAAGTGAATTTGAAATGTCTATGTTTGGAGAGATTAAGTTCTTTGTAGGCTTAAAAGTGATTCAATAGAGTGATGGTATATTCATCACACAATCTAAATATATAAAGGAAGTATTGAAGACATTTGGCATGGAAGATGCTAAACCTGTGGGAACATTAATGGCTACTAGATGTAAAGTGACTAAAGAAGATGGAACTACTGAGGTAAACTCGATACTATACTAGAGTCTACAGTTGAAGCAGAGTATGTTGTTGTTGCTACTAACTATTCAAATATTGCATATATCAAGCAAGTGTTAGAAGGTATGACTGAGGTCATCACTGAGCCGGTGATTATATATTGTGATAACACTAGTGCTATTAATATTTCAAAGAATCCAGTGATGCATTCTAAAACAAAGCATATATCTATTAAGTATCACTACTTAAGGGAACAAGTACAAGAGAAGTAAGTGAAGCTAGAATTTGTTACATCAAAAGAACAACTTGCTGACATATTTACAAAGCCTCTACTGAAGGATACATATGAATATTGAGGACTAGAATTGGGGTCCATCCCCTATCTACCAGTCACTAAGGTGATTTGGAGGTTGCATCAACCTAATCTTATCAGAAGATCATACATGTTGATGCAGTAGAGTTCACACTTTGGACTTCTATCTAAGGTTGTGAAAGGTTGAAGTACTGGAATAGATTTTCATAATAGTATACTGAGATATAGAGAATGCACTAGACAACGGAGAGTTACATGGCTACTACAGAGCTGTATGTTTTTATTGTTCTTTGGCATTGCTATCAAAGGGAGAGAGATAAATATGAAGAATATGAAGCCAAAGACAAAGTGAGAGATACATAAAAGGGAGAGTATTGAAGATCAGTTACTAAGAACAGGAGAACACCTGTAAGCTAAAAAGATCATATCTATAGAAGTTAGTCTGCACTTGCAAATACTTTTATGTAATGTAGTGATTAAACATATTAAGCTAGGGAGAGCTTGTACCATGTTACAACATTTGTTGACAGAGTTGTAGAATACATGTTTGGTATGTGTATGGCATATTTCATATTGCTTATTTTTCCATCAATGCCAAAAGGAGAGATTGATGAACTACAACTGATTTAAATAAATTGTATGACTTGAAGATATGTGATTTTAGATCACTGAGTTGTTGATTAGATATGTAAGATGATTAAATAAGTAATATGTTGTCATTGATGTTAACTTGTTTTGATAGTACTTATCTTGTAAGTTACTATACCCAAACATTAGCAGAAAGAAGAAGAAAAGAAATGAAGAATAGATATATCTACATGAGGAAGATGGAGATGATAGAGAAGGATAAGGAATACATTGGGTACCTTATGAATGACTCTATGACCTTATGTCATTGACTTGATTATGTTTCATTCATCTATGATGAAGAATAGAGAAAAATACACAAAATAGTGTTGTTAGATTAAAGAACCATTTCAGTATACACTGATGCAGTGTAGTGTATATCGAGCATAGTATAAACTGAGCTTGTGTTCACCGACATATTTCTTTGTTAACCAAGTAGAAGAAAAGAATTAAATGACTAGTTTAGTTGATGGAAGTTGATGGGTTGTATAGTACCTCAAAATCAGAGATGAAGATAATGTTTTTTACGAAGATCGATGGCTAACATAATTCAAAGAAGATCGAAGGGATTGAAAAAAAACATGTTATTGACACATCAGTTGAGGAAGGTTAAAGCAGCAAAATCAACAAAGGAGATTAAGTGGCAAAATATGACGGATGGAATTAAAATGGTTTACTCATCTATTTAAGAGACTAGGATTTCATGATGAAATCATGCTAGAAGTAGGAGACTACAGAGATATCATGTGAACAAGCTTCATGCATGCCTGATCAGACTGCTTAAGGAGAACTGAACTATAGAGATTACTGAGCATCATAAAGCTATTACCGAGTGACAATAAGTTACTGAATATTGATTGAAATAGAATTGATATATTGATCAGAGGATTTGAATGAGCTTAACATAGATCTGATAATCTATAATTGAAGTTGTGTTGTAATCAGATCAACTACTGTTACATTTTAACCATTGTAATCAGATAAATCTCTTAACAAAGTGGACTAGAAAGTCTTGTAATGTCATTCATAGAGTGTACATTTGTTATCATGTCAACCCCATAGTGAATGTTGGTTGGATGATAACGGTTGGTCTAAAATTCTCTAACAAGGTCACACCTCACAGTGTGTTTGTAACCTTTAATAGGGTTGGGTCTTCATCGACCTCACTTCAGAAGAGTGAACAATTTTTGGATTGCCGGTCCCAGGTGGTTTTTCCCTTCACAAGGTTTCCACGTTAAATATCTTGTGTTATGTGTTGATTGTTTGTTGTCATACTTTACATGTTACATATTGCATTTGATCAGTAATCACTATATGCTATTAACTGGTAATCGATAAAAGCATAGATAGAATACTATTTTTTATTACCGAGCTGCAGAAGTTTTAGTAATTGTTTTTTGGATATACATTTTTTGATTGGGACTATGGATAACTGATTCACCCCCCTCTTAGTTATTCTAACACCATGGGGGTGGGGAAAGTCAAAATGAGGCTACTATTGGTTTCAACTTGGATGAAAGAATTCTAAAGGATGTTAGAAGAAAGGAAGGCTATGGTATCAACATGGAAAAGTGGATTAACTAGGAGATGCAAGAAATGAAGCGTCACCTAAAGGCTATGGAAGAAACTATGGAACCCCTAAAAGAAAAGTTGGAAAATTTGGAAATGGAGTTTTGATGAAGGTAAAAAATAACAAAGAGAATGAGGAAAAGACTACAAAAATAAAAGCAATGGTGGATGAGAAGCTGAAGGACTTGACTGCAAAAATTAGCTACAATGTCCATATCATCAATGAAGTTCTTAAGCATAACAATGAGGGCCTTAGTATTTCAGTGATGAATCTTAAGGCTCTGTACAATCACTTGGAGAATATCATGCTGGAGAATACAACTATTACACTAGATGGTGATGTTGGGAGCTTAGGACTGAGAACTAGAACCAGAAGTTGTCTCAGAAGGAAACTACCTACTACCCCTAAGTTGCTGAAAGGACTCAAAGACTCCATTCAGAAGATGGAGGATCTACAAAAATAGGAAGATAAGGCCATGAAAAATATAAAGTAGTCTCTGCTAGTTGGTTGCTAGTTTTTTTGCCAGTTTTTGTTTTTTGTCACTGCTTGTTTTGTTTTTTCTGTATCTTTTTGGGTTGGTTGGGGTCCTATTGTTTGATGTTTAGCAGGCATTCAAATTTTGTAAGGGCTGATTTGAATATATTTTCTCCTAAATTGTAAATGGTTTTGGGTTCCATTTAAAACCTATTTTTACCTTTATCAAAAACCTATGAGATGCACTTGATTACTTGTGGTTGTACCAAGAAATTTTGAATCGCATGAGTTGAATCAAGTTTCCTTAGAGAGACTCCAGAGGCCTTTGCATCAAGTTGAAATGGGACTATCACTAGCATTTAACCACACAACCAGAGCTAATGGTGCAGACCATTCTATGCCAGGATGAATGGTTTGGAAGAAACCCAATGGTGCAACTTTCAACTGACCCTCACTACAAGTTTTGGCATCAAGCAATATTGGCATGCCAAATTCAAAAAAATTCAAATCTCCCAAAAATGAGAGAGGTTATTGTTGGCCTCAGAAACAAAATCCTATAGCATCTCATGGTTTTCCAATACCTCTCATGAGGTCTGAGATACAAGCCTTGAAAGATCTCTGCCCAATCATTCTTAGTGCACCTTGGGGACACTTTGGTTTGGCATGGTTGTGAATGTTCTAGTGAGTTCATGGTCAAAATGGGGTTGTCACTAGCATTTACCCACCCAATTGAAGCTAATGGCACATGTCGTTTGGTGCCAGGATGCAATCCTTCAACACTATCCCTTCACCCCAAGGAATCACCATTTTACTTTGGACACATTTGACTAATTTTGACACAATGACTGCAACTATTACATCATTTGACAATACAAATGTACATGGAATTAATACAATACAAATGTAAGGATACAAAATTATGATGATACAAATATAAGGATACAACATTCATAGTAAGGAATCACAATTTTTGCACTTTACATGGCATTAAGATGCTACAAATGTAATGATACAAAATTAAATATGTATTTATAATCGAATGGTACAAATTAGGATATACAAAATGTAGGCTCTTAATATTTTCAAATCAACCCCATGGGCACTTTTATATTTCTAAATTTTCATCTAATACGCATGATAGAGCTCATTTTTGTTAATATATAGAAAATTTTGCATATAAATATGCACATTACAGTCGATTGTTATTTTTATATACAAAATTTGGCATCTAAATATGTACATTATAGTCGATTCTTGTTTTTATATACAAAATCTTAGATACACAACTATATATCAAAAATAAGTGTCCTTTCCACTCCTAAAATGTATAAGTTTAACACATGGTACTCGATGACATCTACATTCCAATCCCTACATTTCAAAGGCATAAGAAAATTTAATAGGGAAAATAAGAAGTTTATATAGGTTGACAAAAAGATTATGAATGTATAAGTAACTAAAAAAACCAAAGAACATGACTAGCCAATGCATAGTGAAGTTTACTATCATAAAAGATGGGCTAATAAAATGCACACCTCGATCTTCTATATCTATCATATATGTATCCAACTACATTTACAATCCACATACAAAATGAAGTTTATTGGCTCAAACAAACAAAGCAGAAAATTACAATTAATTTATTGAATGTAATTGTAATAAATAAGGAAAACCTTGCAGTGAGTTGAACTTACCTACTGAAGTGTTCCTGAAGGGTCATCTCTTTGCTTGAGGGTATTCAATATTGCTTCATGATCAACAGTACTAATAGTCCTAAGTTCCTTTATCTTTGGTTTTCCTTGACGTTTCAACAACTTAACATTGGCTGTTGGCAATTTGGCTAATGTGGATGCATAGATGTTGTCATTATGGAAACATATGATCTCTATTGAGAGTGCAAAATCTAGAATGCAAGTATGGCAAGTTGAAGGAAGAAATTGTCTAAGTATGGATATAGTGATCCTGACAGAGCACCCGATGAAGATTTAGTTGGTGACGTCCACTGGAGTAATATTTTTGTTTTCACAGTTAACTAAAGCTTCTATAGAGTATGAGGATACCCCATCTCAGTGTGCATAAAGTTTGGAGTAGTACGGACAAAGTTATTCAAATTTTACCAAAGACAGTTTTGCAGATAGAATAGTTTTGGAGACAGTTTTAGCGAAAGAGTTAAGGGATTATTTTTGCTTGTCAAAATAATGACTTAACATTATGAAGGGATGACATCCTAGATGTTTACTCTTGGATAAAGATTTTGGAAGCCGACCATGTAAAGTTATTAGCTTTAATAACTCATATATTAGGCATACTTGAAATGTAATGAAATATACAAGTGAGATATGTAAAAAAGAAAGAAAAGATAACTTGTGATAGTTGTATATTGTGATAGCAGCAAAGGCTATTGATGCGAAGTTGTAAGAAGTACCATATTATAGTCAGAAACATTTTTTATTACCTGTTTGGGCAGTGAGCTCAGCTGGTGATCAAGTTTTGTAATCTAACTCCTAACAGGGTTAAGGCTTCTAACAAGGCCCAAAGTCCTTTAACCAGGATAGATCTACTATATATTGTAAATTGACTCCTAATAGGGTCCAATATCCCTAACAAGATACTTTTGATTAGTGATCTTTGTGGGTACCATCCCCACCAGGGTTTTCCCTTGGCTAGGGTTTCCTTGAGAACATATGATGTGTTATGAGTTCTTTCTATTTACTGCTATGTTTTTTAATCAGCTTGATAATCTTTGTATGCACTAAAGTAATCTGTTATATCCATAAGTGGGAAAAAGAAAAAGTTTGTGAAATACTGATTCACCCCCCCTCTTAGTATTTCCTATTTCTAACAATTGGTAGCAGAGCGCAGTTACTCGGAGAAGGAACATTCAAGGAAAGCTTAGTAGCTTGAGTAAGATCTCTATGGATATGGATCAACTTCAGAAGAATCTTGAAGAAGCTCTTGAATAGATTGATATGCTTACTGATGAAAGAAACTCCTTAAGAAGAAAATATGAAGATGCAAAGAATGCTATTGACAAATTAAAAGGTAAGATTGAAGATCTGAAATCTAAAAAGAAATCTGATATGCTTGTTGAAGATTGTGATGAATTAGAAAAAGAAAATGAGATCCTTAAGCATGAGTTGAAGATAGTAAATCTGAAGCTTAGTATAAAAGATGGAAATTTGAGATCTGATAATGAAAAATTGAAAATTGAGAATGAAGATCTGAGGTCAAGACTTGAAAAGGAAACATCTGAATCTAAAATAGTAAAAGTGCAGTATGTGGAACTTGAGAAGTATAATAAAATTGTGAAAGGTGAATTAACTCAATCTAAACAACAACTTGAAAGGATATATTCAAAAAGTGATAAGACTGAAAAAAAAATTTCTTTTGAAGAACCATTCTTTGATAGGACTGGATTTGGATATAGTATGTTTAGAACAAACCATGAAAGTAAGAAGCCAGATCTGAAGACATCTGAAAGTGTGGAGGAAATAAAGCTAGATGAGAACACATTGGAAGATCCACCTAAAGAAGAACCACCTAGAGAGAAAGAAGAATCAAAGCAAGAAGAATCAAAATAGGAAGGATCATCTAAAGGTATGCAAAGAGAATTAAAAGGTAGATGTTTTGCTTGTAATACTATTGGGCACATGAAGAGAGATTGCACAGGTAAGCAATTTAAACCTTTTAATGGACATTGTTATAATTGTCATAGTTTTGGACATAGAGCTAACGAATCTAGAAGACCTAAAGTAATTTTGAATAATTATGATAGAATGATTGGGAATACTAACAATGCAGATAAGAAATCTATTGAAGAAATGAATCAAAGAAAAGTGGTAGTATGTTTTAGATGCAACAAAGTAGGACATATTGCTAGAAATTACAAGTCACAGATTAACCAGCAAGGACAGAGATTTGGAAATAATGGAATCATTTGTCAGATATGAAACAAGTTTGGAAACTCAGCAAGATTTTGTAGAATGAACAATGGAGGTTATCATCATAACCCTAACCCTAGGAACAATGCAAGAAGGAATGAGAATGCAGGAAAGAAAGAGAAAGGTTGCTATAGCAATAAAGATGAAGTAAAATTTGATAAAGGCATAGATCAAGGAGGTATAGTCAACACTAAAAATAGTTAGGAAGGTAATGTAACCAATGGTAAGGATGAATCTTTACCTGACCCTTCTTTAAGTACTTAAATTATGTAAGTTTCTGTAGTTTAGGACTTAGGATTAGTGTAGATTAGGAATTTGAATGAGTTAAGTTTTATGAAATTAGATATAGGTTTATTATGTTGTACTAATGCTATGGTTAAGTGCACAAAAGAAAATATTGTGTTTTACGAGGTTGCAGAAAGTTTTATGGTTGCAGGTTTGCAGAATCAACTTTTTGAGGTTTTAGCGTCAAAATGAATGAATGTGATGTCAGATCGAGTTAATGTGAAGTGTTATACGGTCAAAATCAAATTTATTACAATTACAAAGTGATTGAAAAGTGATTTGAAAGAAAAAAAGTGAGTTGAGGATGATTTGAAGAAGTTTGGAAGCAGTTTGCAGCAACGATCATACCGAAACCCTAGATTTGCAAAGTTGAGGTATTTTTTGATCTTTAATTAGTTGATAAGATGGATATTTCTATGGTTCATAATGTTAAGGATAAGAATAGACCAAAGATTAAGAAAGAACTAGTAGAACCAACTGAAATTGATGACATTCTAGCATTATCATCAATACCAGATGGAGTATTACACATTGAGAATGTTAAAGGATATTTAGGTTGCAAGTTTGAAACTTTGGGAGATGCAGATTTTAGTGATGATTACAAGAAATTGTACAATCAAGACATGTTAGTTAAACTAGCTTATTGGCACCTAGAGAACAATGAAATTATCAAATATTCCATGAAGTATGAATTCAATGATGAGGAATGTACCAAGATCATTTTAAGCAGAATCCACAATGGGAAATTCTGGATGGAGGATAGAGTTATTGATATAACTGCCGACCTAATTCATGAAGTTACTAGATTATCAAAAGTTGGAGAGGTTCCACTGAATGAAAAGAACATGAGAAAGATTATTTTAGATAACACTGGATCTAGTTATAATGGTAGAGGAATTGTGATAAGTAAGATTAAGCAAGATGATGTTAGGTACCTTTGCAAGATCCTAACAACTAAATTCTGTGGTAGTTCAAGGGAAGATGATGTCACTATAGGAATGATTCATGTAGCTTATCTTATGTGTATTAAGAGGAAACCAGTAGACCTATGTGAAATTTTGAAAATTCAGTTATTTGAGAACTTAGAAAAGATTAAGAAGGCTAAGTACACACATTTTAGGTTTTCATCTCTGATAACCTATATGTTTTTCCATATTTTGAGAAGATTTCCTTACACAGTTGATTGGAGTGACAATGTGAACACTATGGAAAGAATAAACTCAGTCTACATGAAGCACCTTTTTGATAAAGTTAATGACAGTGTGAAGCTTGTACTGAAGACTTTTCAGAATATTGTTAAGAATAAATCAAGGATTCCTCAATCCTTAGTTGAAAAGCATAAAGATGACATTTGTTTTATGGTTGACACTAATTTCACCTACATTGAAGTAGTTGAGCCTAGAATGGAATTCATAGACCCTCTTGGCTATGAAATATCTGAAGCAGAAACAATAGGATATGTGAATAGATTGTTAAAGTGTGAGTTGGATGGTCATGCAAATAGGTTTGGAACCTATGAAGAGAATTTCAACTCTGCAATAAGTTTGAGAGAAAAGAAGTAATCTAGTAAGAGAGTTGAATCTACTATGAAGAAAATATTGAAAGAATCAGGTATGTCAAGTCATGAGTTTGACATAGCTAAGAAGACTGTAGAAGCCCTGAGGTAAAGTGAAAATCATGTAATTTCACCTGAGACATCAAGTGTAGATCCTATTGATCCTATTGCAGTAAAGGTAAAAGTTGAAGTACCTGAAAAAGATGAAGGAGATAAATCTTTTTCTCCTATTCCTAGAAAAAGAGTAAAAGTGAGTGCAACAAGACTCGGCAAGAGACAGAAAGTGGTTGTACCACCTATACCTAGAAATGTAGCAGTAATTAAAGATGATGATGTAGTTTCAATCAAGAAGAAAACTTGGAAACCAAGAATTGAAAGAGTTAATGAAGATATATTGAAGCATGGAGACTTCACTAAGTTGAATAAATTCTATGATCTATATGGATCATTTGATAGATTGAACTTTGAAAATGCAATGGTTACACATATGATTGTGGTAGATAAGAAACTTAGCACTATTCATGGTAAGATCCCAGAAGATTTGTATAACAGACTTGTGAATAGAAAACAGAGAGCACAAGAAGAGGACATAAAGATGAGAGAACATGTAATCAGATAGTTTTGTGAAGTTAAGGATGAAGATCATTTGAAGAGATTCTTGAAGTCTCTTGGAACTTTATTGAGAACTAAGAGAAGAACAATCGTTATAATGGGAGGCAAAAAGGAGGAAGTACAGAGAGAGATAGAGCAAGCAGTAATGCAAGTTCTTGCAGATATAGTTACAAAAAAGCATGTTGAATCAGACCCTCAGCAGAAGCAATCAGAGGAACCACATGCAGGGGAAGTTGGTATTGAAGAAGTTCCATCTTCTTCACATATCAATATTGGCAAAGAATCAATGGATATTGAAGACACCAAAGTGACTCTAGAATCAGATGATGTAGTATTTCATGATCTAGGAAACATTGTTGACAATTTGGCTTTGGGAGAGAAAGAAAAGGTCACAGAATCAGAGAAGAATACAAAGGCAGAGGAAGCACCAACAGTATCAGAATTAGTTCCAGCAGAGCAGTCAGTTAAAGGCAAATAAATTTTGACAGAGGTCACTACCCCTAGTGCACCTGACAGTAAGAAGAGGCATATTGGTTCAATGTTTGAAGACCTTGGAAAAGAAGTTGAAGATGATGATTAGCTTGAGTTCATCACATCTCTGAATAAAATTATTGGTAAGAATAAGAAGGTGAAAGACCTTGAAGGAAAAGTTAGAGTTTTGACAGAGAAACTTGAGAGTGTGATCAACACTAAGGTATTTGAATCAGATCCACTTGAGAAAGCTATAATAGTAATGAATTCTTTTGACTCTGAATTTTCTAACTTGAAGGATATTGCTAGAATAAAAGTTTAGGAAGACTTTGAAGTAGAAATGCAGCAAAATTTAAGTGTAAATATTTGAAATGATATTGGTAGTTTAGATGTATGCATAAAGAATTTGAGGAGACATTTTGAGATAGGAAAGAATTTGTACATACAATGCACTAAATCAAAAATCCTAACAGTTGAAGAGGATAAGAAGACCAGAGAGAAGTTAGATGCTATTACAGTTGAGACATACACCTTGACAAGCCCTAATGTCAAGATAAGTTCTATAGAGAAGAACATAAGGAAATTGAAAGATGAAATTAGAATGTTAGCAGAGGAGAAGAAAAGAAAGATGATCAGGGTTAACATCTTGAGAGAGCATGTCTCAATCAAGATATCAATTGTTGAAGATCAAATTGAGCAGTGTCTTTCAGCAAAGACATCATTTCAGAAGTTTAGCTTCAATTCCCTGCAAGCTTGTCAGACAGCAGCATACGAATTGAGTACTCTACTCAATGTTGCTGAATCCATCAGGAAGATATGGGAGAAAGATTTTGAATCTTGGAAGTTAGAATTTGGTGATTGTGTTGCAAGCCTACCGGCTTTGCAATAACTGATAATAAGGTATAAAGTTTTTTGAAATTTTTGTACACCCTATCTTTGTCATTATTGTCAAAGGGGGAGAGATAGCAAAAAATTGAATATATGTTGAGGAAGGATACTCATAGGGGGAGCTATTCTATGGAGTATGATATTGTATACATATTGTATAACTTTTGGCCACAATTTTGTATAAGTGTTTTTGAAGTTTTGTTTGCACACTTAGCCAATTTTCCCATATGTTGCCACCAATGACAAAGGGGGAGATTGTTGGAAATTTGGCTAATGTGGATGCATAGATGTTGTAATTATAGAAACATATGATCTCTATTGAGAGAATAGAATCTGGAATGCAAGTATGGCAAGTTGAAGGAAGAAATTGTCTAACTATGGATACCGTGATCCTGACAGAGCACCCGATGAAGATTTAGTTGGAGATATCCACTGGAAAAATATTTTTGTTTGCAAAGTTAACTAAAGCTTCTATAGAGTATGAGGATACCCCATCTCAGTGTGCATAAATTTTGGAGTAGTACAGACAAAGTTATTCAAAGTTTACCGAAGATAGTTTTGCAGACAGAACAATTTTGGAGACAGTTTTAGCGAAAGAGTTAAGGGATTATTTTTGCTTGTCAAAATAATGACTTAACATTATGAAGGGATGACATCCTAGATGTTTACTCTTGGATAAAGATTTTGGAAGCTGACCATGTAAAGTTATTAGCTTTAATAACTCATATATTAGGCATACTTGAAATGTAATGAAATATACAAGTGAGATATGTAAAAAAGAAAGAAAAGATAACTTGCGATAGTTGTATATTGTGATAGTAGCAAAGGCTATTGATGTGAAGTTGTAAGAAGTACCATATTGTAGTTAGAAACATTTTGTATTACCTATTTGGGTAGTGAGCTCAGCTGGTGATCAAGTTTTGTAATCTAACTCCTAACAGGGTTAAGGCTTCTAACAAGGCCTAAAGTCCTTTAACCAGGACAGATCTACTATATATTGTAAATTGACTCCTAACAGGGTCCAATATCCCTAACAGGATACTTTTGATTAGTGATCTTTGTGGGTACCATCCCCACTAGGGTTTTCCCTTGGCTAGGGTTTCCTCGAGAACATATGATGTGTTATGAGTTCTTTCTATTTACTGCTATGTTTGTTAATTAGCTTGATAATCTTTGTATGCACTAAAGTAATCTGTTATATCCATAAGTGGGCAAAAGAAAAATTTTGTGAAATACTGATTCACTCCCCCCTCTCAGTATTTCCTATTTCTAACATTGGCTGTTATAACAAGGTGTGAATACATGAGAATGATTTTTTTCTTCTCATAGTATTCAAATACAAGAATGACATTATTTCTAATCATGTATGTGCACAACCATGTTCTCACAATCACGCATGATCCTGTTGGATATGTGAGCATATCATCATCTCATCGGTTGTGCAAGTTTCTTCTTTCCTTGTACACAACATGCTAACCAGTAATCTGATCTCTCAACGTTCCCTTGTGGTGCAACCAATGCAAAAACATGTCTTGGTTGTAGAAGATCTGAAAAATGGTCGTAGTCAAGTGAGAAATCCATGTCATCATGTATTATAGAGACTATGATAGATAAAGGAGTTAGATAATGTGAAACCCTTGTATCAACCCACTCACTTGAATCACACTGATCCCGATGACATTGAAGACACCTCAGACAACAACAAGCCAAATCTCATGTCCAAATGGTCCTTGTACTAGCATCTGAGCTTTGAAATGAATGGATTTTTCAAGAATCTTTGATGGTTTGACAATCCAACCTATCTCCTATTGTGCCCAACTCAACCAACCAAAAGAATCTATGCATCGCTGAATCAAGAGCCCCCCTGTGACAATGTTGAAGTACACCAATCAACAATAGAATAAGCATCAAGGAGTTCTACACATGAAATCCTCAATTGCTCCTTAACTAGAGCTCTCTTTGCACATGCACCTTCTCCATCATGCTCCCCTTTTCCATGACTGGCCTAAAAAAAATTCCAAATATGAGGTACACCTCTCTCTACATGTATTATACATAACCAATAAAACATACGATCATTTTTTAATTGACCTGTGCAGTTATCTAACCAAATGAGATGTCTATCCATAGCAATAATATTTTTCCACACCCACTCAAAATAATTCTCAAAGCAATGTTGGACATACTTGTGTGAGTGAGATCTATCATCGCTTATATAAAAATGGTACTCTCTGATTATCTTTTGGTCATCTTTTGTACTATCAAGGGAATGTCTATATGTTATGTGCACAACAATAGAAAGCTAAATAGAATTCTAATATTGAGCTTGCAACTTGTTTTGGGATTACAATGTATAGTTCTCTACAAAGTCAATGACTGAAATAATAGTGTCAATCAGGAAAGTGTCCTTACATATCCTAAATTGTTGATCCAACCACTGAGACCTGTGAGTATGCCTTGCATACTTGTAAAAAGAGATTTTTTCTAAAATCTGAAATAAAATCAGCTACATTGCATTCTTTTGTAACCAACTCACATCTAGAGCATTCACCTCCACTTTTCAATGTATATTTAACGGTTTCATATACCTTTTTGTGGACAATTTTATTTCCAAAATCATGTTCATGGCCCTCATGAAAACATTCAACAAACTTCACTAGCCCACGACACTCTAAGAACTTTTCATTTAAGCAATCTTTTCTATAAAAGAAACATCCATCATCTATAGGACATAAAAAAATGATCTAGCAAGTCTCTTGATGGTTTTGGAAGAGCACTTGCACCACACTCCTCCAATATTTTACTAGTATGCAAAGTAGAATGAAGTGATCATAATAGTTCATGGTGCATTTAAAACTCCACATGATATTTGCAACAACAAGTATTTCAAATCTTAAGAGGCACACACAAAAAAGGCTTGAGGGATTCAAAAGATCTTTTTGATATTTGCAATGTTGGATGTGTCTCACAATTTTTTTTGAACAATATTGTTTGACTCACCTCTAAATAATCTTTGGGATGCAAGGTGCGGTCTCAAATGCCAATTCTCAACTTTAATACATCCTTCACATTTGGTGATGTAATCTTGAGTTAGATTGCTAAAATAGCTAAATTTGATCCTTCACACCATCAGTAATATTCTTATCACAATGTGAAATTCTCCCACATCCATAAGCCCATGTATCATTATGAAGAGGATCATCAAATCTTTCTCTTCTTGCAAGTGCTCTATCTAAATTTTTATGATTTGGGTTCATGTCAACAAAAGTTTGTCTCATCAAACGAGCCTTTCTCAAATGATGACTTACTAAGGAGGTTGTAATTACCCTCCTAGTGGATCTCTTATCTTTTTCCTTGGTAGTCTTCCCAATGGAATTGAGAGCACTAAAAAGATTTCTCACAATAATAGCATTCCTCTCCTTTTTTTTGGTTCACACTAATCTTCAATTTGACTAGTATACATCTCATCTTCTGTATCTTTAACAATTGCACAAATATTTGACATTGCTCAACCAACTTCTTGTGGCTAAAAAAATGATCAAATTTTTTTGAAACCCACAACCACACGGTTCTTTCTAATCTCTTGCCATTGAAATTGTGCATTATGTTCTCATCAATTTCAAGTAACCATTTTGTTGTTCTTGAAGGTCTCAATTTTGAATTTTTTCTTTCTTCCTCCCAAGGGAATTCATTTCTCATATAATTTGGAGATGTGTTATGTTGATTTGGTTCTTGTGCACCATTATCATTGTCAATTCCTTCATATTCAATCAGTGGATTGTCATTGTCAATGTCCACACTTCCATTGCCCACATCTACATGTTCATTTTAAAAACCTGCATTTTCATCTTCAATCCATACATTATCATTTTCAATATTATTGTCATAAATAATTTCAAATTCATGTTCTTCTTCACTTGAAACCACATTTTAGGGTGGGCCTATGCCCACATATTCATTAATATTTAACATACACTGTCTCTTGTTCTGATGGGAAACCCTATCCATTTCTCTATACACTTTAATCTCTTCATTTGTGAGTTTCCTCTTCCGTTTATGCTTTTGATGACTACTACTCCCCACGGTGAGACCAAAAAGGTGACGCAAAAACCTTTGATAATAGAGAAATTCCAACAAAAAAGGGGGAAAAATTAATTTTTTGTCTTCTACAATTGCAATCCTATGATATTCTCTGCAGAAAATTGTGGTTCTCGGGCTGAGGGACCTAGAGAATAAAATTTTTCTTTTCAATGCTAGTTAGAACAATCAGATATCCAAAAATATTGGATATCCAAAACTATCAGATATCTGAAATCTCCCACTCAATTTTTTCCAAAATCTCTCTCTCTCTCTCTCTCTCTCTCTCTCTCTCTCTCTCTCTCTCTATGATGCTGAGGCCTCTAGAGTCTCTCTAAGGAAACTTGATTCAACTCATAGGCTTCACAATTTCTTGGTACAACCACAAGGAATCAAGTGCATCTCAAAGGTTACACCAAAGAACCCTTACTTTTAGGTGACTAGGACAACATACTTACTTTTGAACAAGTTCACTTCCATGACCCTCACAAGACTCACTCTTAGAAAATAGACCATTCAGAGGTATCACAACCTTCCCAAACACTTAGGTACTTCCTAAATCTCTCTCTAGGCTTTGTCCACCACTCTATACCCTTACATGATCCACCAAATATCCCTACATAAAATAAACACAAAACATGTACTCACTATCCTACCCTCAACAATCACTACTTCCCTCAACAATCACACCTACCAAACCCTTTCCTTGGATCTACTGATCTCACCAACCACTAAAGAATGTAAGGACATCCCTCTGAAACTTCTTCATGTCCCAACATAACCAAATATTTAGTCCAAAGGTGGACAAAATCTTACCAAACTTACCCTATTACTGTTATGTTCTAAGACAACCTTCAAAAAACCACTTCTCATTGATCCAATACACATGCAACCTAATGCATGGTGAACTTCAAATTCATATTACTAATATACTCCCCAACTTTGAAAATTTTCCAAGTCCTCTTGGAAACCTACAAAAAAGTATGTTAGAAAAAATTATTTTCATCTCGACCCTTGGTTTGAATAGGGCTTCTTCAAGTATTTTCAGTTGCACTTGTCCATGTGCTTGCTTCATGACTCCATGCTCCTCCTTCTTCTACACCATATGTTTTCCATGCCTTGGAAAATTGAAATCATAATGTTGCTTCATCCATACCACTACTGCAAAATGCATTTCAAGTGCCTCCAAGAGACACACCTTCAAGGTTACCCATTCAACCTCCATGTTTACCAACTCCAAAGCCTCTTCACGGCCCAGCCAACCAACTAAAGCCTCTTCCCATGAGACCATATCATATTTGACCATCTGATCACTTTCCTCTGTATGCCATCCTTCTTGGCATGCCACCACTTCTTCATCAATCTCTAAGACTTTATCATGAGCCTCTTCATCATCCAATACTAGAAAGGCACACTATTTCATAGTACCTTCTAAAGGACATAGCTATTAGGAATGAATGCAAAGTGTTTTGGTAGTCATTCTGTAGCAGTTGTTGTTGCATTCATGACTTGGATTGTCATTGATCTCAACACAGTGATATTCTGGATATTAGCAGGAAAGCAGGTATAGTTTTATTTTGTGCACATGTTGTATTGTAGATTGGATTTTGTGAAATTGATGGTATGTTCTTTGGTGTGTTATTAACCTATGGTTAACAACGCAAAAATAAATTCATTCATTTGTAAGAGTTATGAGCATTTTGGTGAAAGCAGTGTTTAGACAGTGTTTCTGTGTAGTGATCTTCGAAAATCAGAGGATATCTCTTAGCTGGGATGGAATCTGATTTTGCACAGTTAAAGGGATGTTGGAGACTCATTAATGATGACGTGGTTCATAGAAAAAACTTTGAGGACATGTTTGGAGAAAGTTACAGTAACTGGAAGCTGACAATTTTATGTGAATTCTGTGTGTAGCGTGTAGAATTTATTATTTTGTAATTGAGGACCGACTCATTTGTAATTATTTGAGTTTGGTATATAAGAAGGAATTTTTTCCTTATTGTAATGTGTACTATGAAGAGTGAGATGCGAATATATGCATGAAGTGAAGAAAAGAGCTAATTCAGTGATGAAGGAAGACTTGTGAGTACAGAGATCTGGAATTGTGATCTTGTGTAGCAGAGAGTGCAATTTTGGCATAGTGTGAAGGAGGTAATATATTTCATATTATTCTATTGAATAATTCTAAGATCTTTTGGATAGTGGGTTCAAAGATCTTGCCTTGAAGCTATTTGGGCAGTGGGTCCTTTTGTCTTCCATAAACTCTTAACCGGGTTAGAATCTTTTAACAGGGATTCAAAATCTCCTAACAGGGATTTATACATACTGAATGTATTTCATAAGACTCCTAACATGGTCCATCCTCTAACAAGGAACTTTCATATTAGTACATCATTTTGTGGGCATCATTCCCACCGGGGTTTACTCTTTTCAAGAGGTTCCCTAGTTAACATATCTTGTGTTATTGTGCAATTGTGTATGGTTATCTTTCTATGGTTGATTAGTACATTGATTATATTATTTAAAGCTATTGAATGGATAAATTATCTGATAACTGATTCAGCCCCCCCCTCTCAGTTATCTTGTGGATCTTTAATTTCTAACAATAGCATTGTCCCAATGTGAACCATCCCATCATCTTCATAACCTGATTCTCTACTGCTCCAATTAGTATCCCTATCATTAACCTTTGACTCAAATTTCAGAACCTCTTTGACATTAGGTTCATCTTCATCTACACATGCTATCTTCTTCTCCTTATCCTCTTGTCCTTGTAATGGAAAACTTGTCTATACCTATTCATCTTCATCCTTTTCTTGTTCAAGGAGTGATGCAATCCACTCCAACCTTTTCTGATTTCTTTCCAATACCTCCTCTAGGATTCTTAATCTTTCCTCTTCCTTTCTTCTTTCTTCTTCTCTTTCACTCTTTCTCTTTTCTTCTCTTTCTCTTCTCTTTCTTCCATCCTCCAAGTACTCCTTGTAAGCATTATATGCCTCTCTCTTTGACCTTGTCACATGCTCCTCTCCACTCAACCCAGACCTTTTTCTGGGCTTTGATACCACTTGATATAGAAGCCTATGGAGTATCTCTAAGGAAACTCTATTGAACTCATAGGCTTCACAATTTCTTGGTACAACCACAAGGAATCAAGTGCATCTCAGAGGTTACACCAAAGAACCTAACTTTTAGGTGACTAGGACAACATACTTACTTTTGAACAAGTTCACTTCCATGACCCTCACAGGACTCACTCTTAGAAAATAGAAAATTAAGAGGTATAAAAACCTTCCCAAACACTTAGGTACTTCCTAAATATCTCTCTAGGATTTTTCCACCACTCCACACCCTTACATGATCCACCAAATATCCCTGCATAAAATAAACACAAAATATGAACTCACTGTCCTACCCTGGACAGTCACTACTTACCTCAACAATCACACCTACCAAACCCTTTCCTTGGATATACTGATCTCACAAAAAAAAAAAAATACAAAGACATCCCTCTAAAAATTCTTCATGTCCCAACACAACCAAATATTCACTCCAAAGGTGGACAAAATCTTACCAAACTTACCCTGTTACTGTTTTAAGACAGCCTTCAAAAAACCACTTCTCATTGATCCAATAAATGTGCAACCCAATGAATGGTGACCTTAAACTTCATATTACTAATATAAATGTCATCCCCCATCCTCCTACCATGTTTTGGGCTTGGATTCATGAAAATATGAAAGTTATCACATTTTAGTGCCTCTCGGAGTGCCTCTCGGGTTACCTCAATGGTTTCAAATCTGGTTTTACCAAAAATGTGATATCTTGATCAATACTTGATGAAATCGAATGATTCCAAAGCCAAAAGTTCAAGGATGTAGGAACCTATAAAATCTAATAGGTTTTAGATCAAAATTAAAAAAATATTTAATCCGAAATAATCCCTTCAATCAGACTGTTTTAAATGGACAACAACATTGAAAATGGAATAGTTTTACTCTTTATTGATATCAAACTTAGATATTCAATCAAATATGTCTTTTCGGAGATTTTTCAACATATTTAAGCTTATTCTCAATTGACACAATCAACACCAACCCTTTCTAACTTCCTATAAACTACTTTTGGCCATTGAAACATGTTTAAGAGCATGTTGCCATCTTGACAATTTTGACAACTTTGAGTTTTCTTGTACCAAAGATCTAATTTATCATTCCTATTACATGAGTATGGTCACTAAGACCTTATGAGAAAAAATGTTTCTCAACATAGCAACATTTTGATAATTTGATCCTATAGGCCCAAGTTACATTCAAATCACTCTATTGGCCATAATTACATCAAAATATGGTCATTATAGACCTTAAAACCCAATGTTTTCACAGGTTCTTGAATAGGTCCTTGTAGTGACCTTTGGTGCTTCTAGGTCTAACTGACAATGGAAAGCTTTCCTAGCTGTGGGTGGACTATGATTGGAAAGGAATCTCCAGATTCTAGGCCGGCTCCTATGAAAATTGGCTATCACTTTACTAACCTGAATAACTTGATGGGAAAAGGGGAAAAGGAATTGATAAACTTAGAAAATAAGGTGATACACCAATGACTGATTTAGAAATCAGAAAAGAAAACAACAACTCCAGACCTAGTTCACAATGAAATTCAGATGATTGGAACACTTTTCATCATATAGATTAATGAATTTGATAATTAGGGATTAACCACAAATTACTGAATTCTTAACAACATACATTTCTCAAATAAGGTTTGATTAATCAGACATATCAATCTAGAAGGAACAATGAAACATTCACATCCAAAATCAAAATCAGAATTATAAACACTTACTAAAGAAGATGGAAAGGAATGATAATCTGAACACAAAAATGACCTATCATCTGGTATATTTCCTTCACAATTTCTGCAAAAATGGTTACAAAAATGGCCTGAGAAACATCTAGGAATAGTACATTCACTAAAATGCACTCCTTTCAAAATCTGCAACCACTAGAAAAGAAAATCTTCCTTCCTTAAAAGGCGTCCAAAACCCTAATCCGGGAATGCCTATCTCCCCCAAAAATGCTCTATTTTGGCCATAAATCATGCCAAAAATCTAGCCTATATGTCATCAGAATGAAAAGTCCACCATCTCCTAAATTTTGGCTATATACAAGGAAAAAATTTCCTTTTATATCATGATTTAAGCCAAAATTAACTATTCTTTTTAATATAATTGGCTTTACAATTAAAGAGATAAATCCCTTTATACAAATTTTATAAGCCAAATTATATAAAAGAAAACAAATATTTTAAAAAGAATTAAAATATTTGTCATACCACCAAATTATTATTCAAAAGTTTAATAAAAATATAAAAACTTAATAAATAACAATTTAAATCTATCAAAATTTACTAACACACTAACTTAGCAATTTTTTAAATAGGCAAAAGTGAAGAGTGAAACTCGACCCACTTGCCTTTACATAAATGAATGTGCTAGAATTGAAGATAGGTGGCAAAGTCTTGTGATGTAACTGTCATTCTAACAGGCACTCTACATTGTGGACACCAAAAAGATTACATTCTGTTTGAGGTTTTATTATTCTTTGCATTCGAATAGGCATTTTATTCATTATTTGCAAGTTTGAAGGGTTTCAAACCCTAGTTGACTGCTCGTATGTGCTGGAACTATGGCTTTCTATTGAAGTTTCTGCATAAAATCAAGCGCAAACTACTCCATAAAACATAAGGAACTCGGCCTCATCCCTTGCTTGGAACTGTAAGTTATCATTTCTCTGCTTTTACTCTCTGTCAATGCTTTTATTTTCAAAAAAATTCCTCAACTCTGCATAAATATAAGTCTTTATTTGTACTTAATGTGAGTTTATCTCTACATAATAAAAGGGTTTACCTATAGCTGAAAGTATGAATTCACTTGTGCTAAAAACGTGGGTCTTTATTTTGCAATAAAAAATGGTTCAATCTGCATAATATTTGCAATGTTTTACTGCTGGAAACTTTATGTTTTGATCATGCAAGTCAAAACGTGAGCTCCTTTTTGAAACTCTTTGTCATATTTCTTTTAAACACGTCTGTCTTTTGCATGAAATATGGCTTTATTTGCTGGAAATGTGTGCCTCTGTTGCTGGAAATAAATTGCACGTTCTTCATTTTATTCTCTGTGAACATTTTTAAGAAAAATGTGACCTCTATTTTCATGATCAATATCATAAATTCATAGAATTTTTACCTTCATTTGATGCTACAAACATGGGATTCTCTGCTAGAAAAGAAATTTGCATTATTTATTTCCTTTTCGATGAAAGATAAGGCAAAGTATAGGGTCGAAACCCCTTTTTTCTTGCATACAATACTCAAGTTTATCGTCTCTGTAAACATTCTCAGAATGTGGATTTCATCTTCTTTGAAAACTTCTTGTTGATATTCAATACAAAAAACATGGCCAAAAATATATGGCTTCTTCCTTTGTCGTGCCTTCCTTTGCATTGAATATGGAAGTTTTTAATGCTGAAAACTTGGGGTTTTCTACTGGTTCGAACAACATGTTATCTTTTTGAATCTTTTGTTGGCATACGATATACAAAATCATGGCCATCATGCATGCTTTTATTTACTGGAAATAAATATTATTCCTGTTACTCTTGCTTTTCAAAAGTACGAAGCACAAGAACATGGCTCTCCCTTTCTGTATAGAAGCACTGAAGTTCTGTGGCTGTTCATATGCATGAATAATGAAATTCGAACTATAGTTTAGCTGCTCCTTTTATTTTATCTCTTTCCCTTGTAACAATATATGTTCTGTGACTCCTTTTGGCATAAAAATAAAAGGTTAAAATCCTCTGTTAGTAACCAGCACTTTGATACATGAATTTTCAACATGAGAACTCATATCTTAATAGCATCCTATAGTTCTCATTGCATTAGATTTGGCAAGATTGATTTATAGTTCAGTTCCTCTGTTCTGAAAATGAACTTCACTTTGCAAAAATATTATGAATTCTTAAGTGATCTTACTGTTCCACTGTTCCCTTGCAAATATAGAATATTTGAAAATATGCACATATAGCCAAAAGATGTTTACTGTTGTAACATATATATACTATAAATTCACTGATGCTTTTTGAGAAGTATAAAATATCATAACAGAGAGTTATACTTTGTTCTAGTGTAAACATGAACATGATTCTGTTATTGTTCTTTTAGCATAAGAACCTTAATTGTTTGAACTTTGAATTCAAACCTTTCAAAAACATGATCCACATTCGAGCATTTGATATTGATATGACACTTGTCAGAAATTGAACATATGAACTATTTTTCTTATGATTTCTGACAAGTACTAAAGAATATGACCTATTGGCATTTTGAGATTAATAACATTAGTATTATTGAAGCTCTTGTAGCAGATTTTTGTACACTTTCTTTCTGATACTGAATTTTGACATTTTATGATATAAAGTACAACAAGATGTAAATGTTTTATATTCTATCAATGAAGTTCGAGCATGGGCTCGTGACACTCATCAACAACAAAATTCTTATGACTGAGGTTCGAACACGGATTCATGACACCTAGTCATAACACTTTGTTAACATTCATATTAAGATTCAATCTTGAAGCAGTTGAAAATATTCAATATTAAAATCATTGAAAGTTCTAAAAAATGTACTCTGTTTATGATGAAATCAGCATCTTTTGGTGAAACAACTTGATTCTTCTGGAGATCAACAACCTGGAACTTCCTGTAACATGGGAAACCAGTTTGTTCTACATCTTCAAAATGACTGAAAAGTGAATCAGTCTACTATTATCTGCAAAACACTTGTTAATTACATGCAATATCAATAAGAAACATATTCTGAAAAAGGTTTCTTAATTCAGAAACATAATTATTCCCTTTCATTCAGATTCTTAAGTTGTCCAAAATGAAATCACACACGACAATATGTACTAAAAGTGAAAGGTTTCACATTCTAGAACATGTCCCTTTAACACTTTCTTGTAGTGAGTGATAGTTTTCATTTTCTTGCTACATTTGTTCTTAGATTGATATGCAGATAGTAGTAGATAGTTGATGTATGTAATTTTTTCCTTGTACTGCTTAGATCCATCAGGATCTAACAGTTATTTCTTTTCTTTTTTTAGGTGAAGCTGCCTTAAGGACCAAAATGTAGATGGTGACCCGGGAATGACTTAGATGCAAGGACCTGACAGAGACCAGCAGAACCAACACAAACACAAGGCAATGCATGGGAACCTTTTACACACTTTAGTTTTTTGTTCTAATTTGCAAATTTACTCTAATTATTGAGTCATGTAATATTAATCAAATGACATTTGTACTACATTCTTATGGATGCACAATGTAATGATCAATATTGAATTTTTTGATTTTGTAATAATCTGATGAATACTTAGAGTACATAAAATAAAATCTGACAACAAATGTAGTAAGTAGATGCAAACTAACAAAACCTACAAGAAAGTGTCAATTAGATATCATGAATGTGAAAATTTCTCTTTTAGTGCCTATTGTGTTGTATGATTTAATTTTGGATAACAATTTTGGCGACTTCTGTTGGATGTCTATCTGCTAGACATGACCTATAGACTTATCCTAGGGCTTGCAAACTTGGAAAACTTGAACCATGAATGTAGTTTATTGAAATGAAAATGCATCTATAACTAGACTCATGCAACCTAGAAAACCTAGACTCAAAACAACCTAAGAGCTAGTGCTGGAACAACACTTATTGAAAATGAAAAACCTAGGCAAACCTAACCCTCAAAGAAAAGCTTGAGGTGTATTCCATTAATTGGAATCTTTAGTTCTTATCCTTTAGTTGTGGACAATTGAAATGCATTATTTTCTTTGCAATTTGTAATGACAAATGGGCCTGACCAAAATTTATCCAATTTTCCATGCTGTCCTGGCCTATTTTTTGAAACATCCCACTTTAGAACCAAGTCTCCTTCTTTGAAATTCCTGAACTTTTCCTTCTTGTCAAAAGACCTTTTAGTTTGAGCTTGTTTCAGCTCCATCATATCTAAGGCATTCCTTCTATCTTCTTCCAACTGTAGTAAGTCAACATACCTAAGCTTTAATGGGTCCTCTTCCTCAAATAACAACATCTGATCAGCAAGTTGCAATGTTGGAAACTCAGTAGAAACTGGTAATCTAGCCTCTTTACCATAAACAAGGACATAAGGAGAATTCCCAATTACCTGTTTAGGTGTAATTCTATCCAGCCATAATGCTATCTTCAATTTAGAATGCCAATCTCTTTTATTTTCCTATAGAATCTTCTTGATAATTCTTGTTAGGTTTTTGTTAGTAGACTCTGCAAGACCATTACCTTGAGGATAATACTTTGAGGAAGTATTAAGGTAAACCCCATTCTTAATAGCCCATTCTGAAATAGATAATCCAATAAAAGCCATAGAATTGTCTAAAATAATAGATTGAGGAACCCCAAACTTGGTAATTATGTCTTCATAAAACTTCAGAACAGCAGGTCCAGTAGCTTCCTTCAAAGCAATAGCTTCAGTCCATCTCGTGAAATAATCAGTGGCAGTCAAAATCCACTTATGACCAGCACTAGAATTAGGGTGAATAGGACCTATGAAGTCCATTCCCCACTTTGCAAATGGTTGATCAACAATAACAGGTTTCAATGGCAATGCTGCCAGCTTTTGTTTACTTGCAAATAATGCACATTTTTTACACTTCCTAGTCCAAGCATAAGCATCTTTGAACAAGTTAGGCCAATAATAGCCTACCCTCAGTATTTTCATTGCTGTTTTCTTAGGACTAAAGTGACCACCACATGATCCATCATGAAATTCAGAAAGTATTATGTTCTCATCTATTGTATCAACACATCTTAAAAACATACCAGAATAATCTTTTCTGTATAAAACACCATCAATAAGGACATAAGGAATAGATTGCAATCTATAGTACCTTCTTTTGGCCTTATTGAGATCACTTGGACATAGTCTAGTCTGAAGATACCTGGTCATATTAGATAACCAGGTTGCTGAATTAAAAATCAGAACTGTATCAATCTGATAATCATCAGATTTATGAGGAATTTCAACACTTTCCTCTTCATTTGCAAGTTGGGCACAAAGGCCTTTCCCTCTTACCAGCTTGGTAACATGTATTTGAATGTCATATTCCATCACTCTGGTTATCCAACCAGCATGCTTCTCATTCACATCCTTGCTCAATAAGAATTCTTTAATACTTGGATGTGCAACCATAAGATGCACTCTGTTATTAGCAATCAGATGTTTAAACTTTTTCAATGCCTTGATGGCAGCAAGTACATGTTTCAAAAAAAATGTGTACCTTTGCTCATAGTCATCCATACCTTTGCTAAAGAAAGAAATTGGCTGCTCCTATCCTTCATCATTTTTTTGAGCCAGCATAGCAAAAATTGTATCAGTAGCACCATAAGCATATAAGATAAAATCTTTATTGAAATTTGGATTAACTAGAGTAGGAGCTGAAGATAGAGCTTGCTTGATCAGCTCAAAATTATTTTTCCCTTCTTCAGTCTAGCTAAAGGCAACAATCTTTTTCAATATAGAAGTCAATGGTTTCAACAAATTGCAATATCTGGAATGAATCTCCTTACAAAATTGATCCTTCCAATGAAACTCTGCAAACCCTTCTTATGTTTAGGTAGTGAAAGCTCAAGGATTGCATGAATTCTCTTGGGATCTATTGCTGTACCTTCCTTAGAAACCTTATAACCTAATAGTTTTCCTTCATGAACAACAAATACAAATTTCTTAAGATTCAAAGATATTCCAAATTCTCTGCATCTCTGCAAGATTTGTCTTAAATGGTTAATGTGTTGACTAGCCTCTTTGCTGTAAATAGTAATGTCATCAAGGTAGACTAAAACAAACTTGTACATAAGATTTTTAAAGGCCATGTCCATTGCCTTCTGAAAAGTTGCCCCAGCATTGGACAATCCAAAGGGCATTCTCTTGTAGGCCATAGTGCCCCATTTTGTAGTAAAAGTTGTTTTATATTGGTCTGATTCTTTAACTAGAATTTGGTTATAACCAAAATATCCATCTAAAAGAGAGAATCTCTCTGACCCTAAAACATATTGTAGAATCTATTCCATGGAAGGAAGTGGATGTCTATCTTTTAGAGAGGCCCTATTGAGATCTCTGAAATCTACACATAATCTAATCTCACCGTTCTTCTTCCTAACTGGAACTAAGTTAGAAACCCAAGATGTGTGTTTAATAGGAAAAATAATATCACCATCTAAGAGTTTTCTTAACTCCTTGAGCATTAAAGGCTCCAATTTTGGGTTAATAGGCCTTTGTCTCTGCCTAATTGGTTTTGCATTGGTCTCTAATTCTATAGTATGCTGAGTAAGCTAAGGATCAAAGCCCTTAAGATCAGAATAGTCCCAAGCAAAAACATCACTAAATTCCATAAAAAGATCAATGAACAACTCTTTTTCCATAGTAGAATTTATCTTACCAACTTTAAGCCACTTGTCTCTAAAAATCTCAACTTCCTCATAATGATCTTCTTTAACCAGCAAGCTGATTTTACCTTTTCTGAATTGATCATCAGAATTGAAAGCAGATTATATGCTGACTAGACCCTTTGCCAACTTATTGGACATTAATTGGATAATCTGATCTTTAATTTGTTGATTACCTTTGCTATCCTTAGGAGCTGAGAAATCATTAGTTTCTATCAGAAAACTCAAAATGTGCTCATTAGTATTAAAAACCTACCAATATGCATCATTATCAGGTATAGAAGGCCTAGCAACTACCTTAACATGTGACTGTTCAGTAAACAGTCCTTTATTTTCAATTATATTAGCCTGCGTACCAATTACAGCTAGTATATCTGCATGCAGATTTTGTCTTCTAGGAATAGATATCAAATTAAAAGCATCAAATTCTGCTAGCATACAATATACCCTAGACTTATACATCTTTAACAAATCATTTTTCACAATATTAAGGCCCGTCACCTGCTTAACAACTAGCTCACTATCTCCAAAAGCTCTGAGACACTTAATACCTTTCAGCCTTGCCCATTCTAATCCCTAGATTAGACTTTCATATTCAGCTACGTTATTGGAACAAGGGAAATCTAACTTATAGGCAGCATAAAATTTGTCACCATCAGGAGATACTAACATAACTCCTGCTCCTACACCATTTTTGTTTCTTAAACCATCAAAAAATAGGTCCCAAAGCTAATTAGATTCATTATATTTAGATTCTTGACCTTTAATCATATTAGGAATAACAAAATCATATTCAAACATCATGTAGTTTCCAGAACTAGCATCAAAGGATTCATCATTATGAGCAGTTCTGAAAGCCCATTCATCTAGAACAATGTCTGGATATGCTTTAGTTTTAGTATTATAAGATGAACACTCAGGAATTTCATCTTGATCCATGTTTATGCAGTTTGCATTGATTGGACTGGGATTATATGGCTCTATATGGTTATTTGACAAGGGTTCAGACTTGATCATCACTCTAGTACCATACCTTGTTCTAAAAAATAGATGTGACCAATCAAATGAAAATTATCCATCAATCTTAGCTGTGAAATCTCTAGATAAACATATGGAAAAGTAAGCTGGTAGGTCAATCACATAGATATCTTGTGAAATGGAAAAATTTGGGCATGAATGAAGTGTCAAACTTGCATTTTTGATGACTCCTAAGGTCTTAACAGCAGTACCATCAAGCTGTACTACACCTTTTTCAAGAGGTTCGTACTTAAGATTTAAAGAATCAACCACCTTCTTTGGCATTACTGTACTAGTGGCACCACTATCAACCATGCAATTGTGCACAAGCTTATTACCAATAATCAAAGTAACATAAAAAGGAGGAGGTTTCTGGTTTGGAATCTTTTTACCTTCCTTCTCTGATGTTTTTTGAACATTTGTAGACTTTTGATCAGCTGAAACTGCTAATTTTTTAGTATTTGCAGCCTTCTTTACCTCTGAACTTGATGGCTGTTGTACTTTTATAGGCTTATTTGCCTCTTTAGATGACTTATTTTGAGCTTTTGAAGGCTCAGAATTAACCATAACTACATTTGGTGGCTATTGTTGGACAGTGTGCTGAGAACTACTTTCCAACTTGGATAATCCTTCTTTTAAAATTTCAACTTGTCTTGGAATATGCAGAGTGTACCAAACAGACAAAGTAACATTGGTTTTCTTCATTGAATCCACAACATTAAAAGGAACTAAAAACTGTACCTTGTGTGCTGATCTAGGTGATCCTTGATCAGCCCCTTTTAGATTTTGATCTTTATAAGTAGTAACTGTCAGATTTCTCAAGATAGAAACTAGTGAACTAGAAGTATTTTTAGAAGACTAATCTACTTCAAGAGCTCTCTTTTTATCTCTGGTATTGGCTACAATTGATGTGTCCTCATTAAATCCACAGAATTCTTCTTCTTGCCAATTCAAAAACCTAGTTTCAATATTCGGATCTGCCTAAATTTGAACCTCTTCAACAGAAATATTTTGTTGTGAATTCAATGAATTCTGGACCATAAGAGCTTGGTTCAAAATACCATTAGAACAAGTTGACTGGTCATGTGCTTCATTGCATGGGAAACACCAGTTAGTAGAAATGTTATTTTGGGAAGGTATAATGTCCCTAACAACATTAAGAGGTGCTGGATTATACTACCTATTGGGCCTCATGTTCCAATTCTGCCTATTTGCATTGGTATTACCTTGAAACTGTTGCCTATTAGACTGAAAGTTGGATTGATTTGAGTATGGTGTGGAAGATGGACCAGCAAATTGGTTCTGAACAACAGGGTTAACCTGAGATTGATTTCTCTTAAGTGCTACCAACTCATTCCCAAAAGACTGTAGTAAACTCTCAATTTTTTGTTGGCTGTCCTTAATGGTTTGCAACTCATTCAGGTAAGCTATAGGAGCTATTTCTGTAGGCTTATAAGATGGGACAGCGGACAATGGAGGAACCACTAATGGCATGTTTTTTTGAATATTAGGAAAGAAGGGCATAAGAGGCCTAAGAGCTATCTTTCCTACCTGAATAAGACTATTCTCTGCCCTAATATCATAATCATAAGCTCAAGGTAAAGTATTACCCCCCATAGATTGGATCATCATAGATATATCACTATTAAGACTCTTTAAATAATATAGGAATGCATAATCAGCTGAAGGCCTTATCATAGCAGGAATTCGATCCCAAGTCTTCTGAAACTACAGATTGAAATCACTCATCTCCTCTTGTGGAGCTCTTTTGATTATCGTCAACTATTCTACAAGAGATAGATTATCAGACTTGTCTTCAAAATACTTTGATAATCTCTCACCAAGAATATCCCATGTAGAAATGGAATTCACCAAAAGAGTCTTGAAGCAATCAAGGGCCTTGCCCTTAAGCGATGCTGCTAGTAGCTTCAAAGCTACATCTTCATCAGTGATATGATGCACATTGCACAAGGTTGCAACATCTCTAATATGCTCAATAACTATTATAGGACCTTCTCTGTTAAATGTAGGCAATCCTTTCAGGGCAGCTTCCAGAAATTTTATTGTGATTTGTAATCCTTAAAGGACTACCCTGATCAAAAGTGACAAAAAGAAAATTTCTAGCCATTTGATGTTGTTGTCCTTATTGTTGCACTGTTGGAAAAATAAGAGGAGGCTGCACCACCTTTCTTTGATAAGTTTTCAGATGTTGAGGTGTTACAACAACACCACTTGTAGAAGCTTCAGGAACAAAATAGTTAATAGATAAACCTTCAAAGCTTGGAAAATCAGATCTAGAATGATTTATGTCAAGATCCTCTGGTAGATCACCTTCTTCAATGATAACCTCAAGTTCCTTAGAATTTGTAGCTTGCTGTTTGAAAATAGGGTTATGAAAAGATGAGAAATTTGAATTCAATGAGATACCTCTGGGATCATGAAATACTCTTCCACCTCTTCTGCTTGACTGCAATTCTTGATAAACAAACCCCTCTTTATTTTCTATGGTAGGAGTTCTGCTCATCAAAATTGACACTTAGAGCTGTAGCTGAAAATTTGAAACCAGTACACATCAAACAGCTCAAAATTGGGAAGCAATTCGTGTCCCACCGAGCATGCCAAAAACTATTCAAGTTTAGAATTGTTACCTTTATTAGGCAATGAGGCTAACAACAATTCTAACTGACAATGGAAACCTTTCCTAGCTGTGGGTGAACTATGATTGGAAAGGAATATCCGGATTCTAGGCCGGCTCCTATGAAAATTGGCTATCACTTTACTAACCTAAATAACTTGATGGGAAAAGGGGAAAAGGAATTGATAAACTTAGAAAATAAGGTGATACACCAATGACTGATTTAGAAATCAGAAAAGAAAACAACAACTCCAGACCTAGTTCACAATGAAATTCAAATGATTGGAACACTTTTCATCATATCGATTAATGAATTTGATAATCAGGGATTAACCACAAATTACTGAATTCTTAACAACATACATTTCTCAAATAAGGTTTGATTAATCAGAATTATCAATCTGGAAGGAACAATGAAACATTCACATCCAAAATCAAAATCAGAATTATAAACACTTACTAAAGAAGATGGAAAGGAATGATAATTCCAACACAAAAATGACCTGTCATCTGGTATATTTCCTTCGCAATTTCTGCAAAAATGGTTACAAAAATGGCCTGAGAAACATCTAGGAATAGTACATTCACTAAAATGCCCTCCTTTCAAAATTTGCAACCACTAGAAAAGAAAATCTTCCTTCCTTAAAAGGCCTCCAAAACTCTAATCTGGGAATGCCTATCTCCCCCAAAAATGCTCTATTTTGGCCATAAATCATGCCAAAAATCTAGCCTATATGTCATCAGAATGAAAAGTCCACCATCTCCTAAATTTTGGCTATATACAAGGAAAAAATTTCCTTTTATATCATGAATTAAGCCAAAATTAACTATTCTTTTTAATATAATTGGCTTTACAATTAAAGAGATAAATCACTTTATACAAATTTTATAAGCCAAATTATATAAAAGAAAACAAATATTTTAAAAAGAATTAAAATATTTGTCATACCACCAAATTATTATTCAAAAGTTTTAATAAAAATATAAAAACTTAATAAATAACAATTTAAATCTATCAAAATTTACTAACACACTAACTTAGCAATTTTTGAAATAGGCAAAAGTGAAGAGTGAAACTCGACCCACTTGCCTTTACATAAACGAATGTGCTAGAACTAAAGATAGGTGGCAAAGTCTTGTGGTGTAACTGTCATTCTGACAAACACTCTACATTGTGGATGCCAAAAAGATTACATTCTGTTTGAGGTTTTATTATTCATTGCATTCGAATAGGCATTTTATTCATTATTTGCAAGTTTGAAGGGTTTCAAACCCTAGTTGACTACTCGTATGTGCTGGAACTATGGCTTTCTGTTGATGTTTCTGCATTAAATCAAGGGTAAACTACTCCATAAAACATAAGGAACTTAGCCTCATCCCTTGCTTGGAACTGTAAGTTATCATTTCTCTGCTTTTACTCTCTGTCAATGCTTTTATTTTCAAAAAAATTCCTCAACTCTGCATAAATATAAGTCTTTATTTGTACTTAATGTGATTTTAGCTCTACATAATAAAAGGGTTTACCTATAGCTGAAAGTATGAATTCACTTGTGCTAAAAGCGTGGGTCTTTATTTTGCAATAAAAAATGGTTCAGTCTGCATAATATTTGCAATGTTTTACTGTTGGAAACTTTATGTTTTGATCATGCAAGTCAAAACATGAGTGCCTTTTTGAATCTCTCTATCATATTTCTTTTAAACATGTCTCTCTTTTGCATGAAATATGGCTTTATTTGCTGGAAACGTGTGCCTCTGTTGCTGGAAATAAATTGCATGTTCTTCATTTTATGCTCTGTTAACATTTTTAAGAAAAACATGACCTCTGTTTGCATGATCAATATCATTAGTTCATAGAATTTTTACCTTCATTTGATGCTGCAAACATGTGATTCTCTGCTGGAAAAGAAATTTGCATTATTTATTTCCTTTTCAATGAAAGATAAGGCAAAGTATAGGGTTAAAACCCCTTTTTTCCTGCATACAATACTAAAGTTTATTGTCTCTGTAAACGTTCTCAGAACGTGGATTTCATCTTCTTTGAAAAATTCTTGTTGATATTCAATACAAAAAATGTGGCCAAAAATATATGGCTTCTTCCTTTGTCGTGCCTTCCTTTGCATTGAATATGGAAGTTTTTAATGCTGAAAACTTGGGGTTTTCTACTGGTTCAAACAACATGTTATCTTTTTGAATCTTCTGTTGGCATATGATATACAAAATCATGGCCATCATGCATGCTTTTATTTTCTGGAAATAAATATTATTCCTATTACTCTTGCTTTTCAAAAGTACGAAGCACAAGAACGTGGCTCTCCCTTTCTATATAGAAGTACTGAAGTTTTGTGGCTGTTCATATGCATGAATAATGAAATTTGAACTATAGTTTAGCTGCTCCTTTTATTGTATCTCTTTCCCTTGTAACAATATATGTTCTGTGACTCCTTTTGGCATAAAAATAAAAGGTTAAAATCCTCTGTTAGTAACTAGCACTTTGATACATGAATTTTTAGCATGAGAATTCATATCTTAACAACATCCTATAGTTCTCACTGCATTAGATTTGGCAAGATTGATTTTTAGTTCAATTCCTCTGTTCTGAAAATGAACTTCACTTTGCAAAAATATTATGAATTCTTAAGTGATCTTACTGTTCCACTGTTCCCTTGCAAATATAGAATATTTGAAAATATGCACATATAGCCAAAAGATGTTTACTATTGTAACATATATATACTGTAAATGCACTGATGCTTTCTGAGAAGTATAAAATATCATAACAGAGAGTGATACTTTGTTTCAGTGTAAACATGAACATGATTTTGTTATTTTTCTTTCAGCATAAGAACCTTAATTGTTTGAACTTTGAATTCAAACCTTTCAGAAACATGATCCACATTCCAGCATTTGATATTGATATGACACTTGTCAAAAATTGAACATATGAACTATTTTTCTTATGATTTCTGACAAGTACTGAAGAATATGACCTATTGGCATTCTGAGATTAATAACATCAGTATTATTGAAGCTCCTGTAGCAGATTTTTGTACACTTTCTTTCTAATATCAAATTTTGACATTTTATGATATAAAGTACAACAAGATGTAAATGTTTTATATTCTATCAATGAAGTTCAAGCACAGGCTCGTGACACTCATCAACAACAGAATGCTTATGACTGAGGTTCAAACACGGGTTCGTGACACCCAATCATAACATTTTGTTAACATTCATATTAAGATTCAATCTTGAAGCACTTGAAAATATTCATCATTAAAATCATTGAAAGTTTTGAAAAATGTAATCTGTTTATGATGAAATCAGTATCTTTTGGTGAAACAACTTGATTCTTCTAGAGATCAACAACCTCGAACTTCCTATAACACGAGAAACCAAGTTGTTCTGCATCTTCAAATTGACTAAAAAGTGAATCAGTCTACTATTATCTGCAAAACACTTGTTAATTACATGCAATATCAATAAGAAACATATTCTGAAAAAGGTTTCTTAATTCAGAAACATAATTAGTCCCTTTTATTCAGATTCTTAAGTTGTCGAAAATGAAATCACACACCACAATAGGTACTAAAAGTGAAAGGTTTCACATTCTAGAACATGTCCCTTTAACACTTTCTTGTAGTGAGTGATAGTTTTCATTTTCTTGCTACATTTTTTCTTAGATTGATATGCAGATAGTAGCAAATAGCTGATGTATGTAATTGTTTTCCTTGTATTGCTTAGATCCATCAGGATCTAACAGTTATTTCTTTTCTTTTTTTAGGTGAAGCTGCCTTAAGGACCAAAATGCAGATGGTGACCCCAGAATGACTTAGATGCGAGGACTTGATAGAGACCAGCAGAACCAACACAAACACAAGGCAATGCATGGGAACCTTTTACACACTTTAGTTTTCTATTCTAATTTGTAAATGTAATATAATTATTGAATCATGTAATATGAATCAAATGACATTTGTACTACATTCTTATGGATGCACAATGTAATGATCAATATTGAATTTTTTGATTTTGTAATAATCTGATGAATACTTAGAGTACATAAAATAAAATCTAACAACAAATGTAGTAAGTAGATGCAAACTAACAAAACCTACAAGAAAGTGTTAATTAGATAACATGAATGTGCAAATTTCTCTTTTAGTGCCTATTGTGTGGTATGATTTAATTTTGGATAACAATACAATAGAGAAATAAATAATAAGAATATAATATAATACTAATGCTATTATCATTTAATACTAATATAAAAAATAAAATTTATAATATATAACTTAAAATTGAAAAAACCATTCAAGTTGAAATGTTGGAATTGGGCGGGAGATATCAGATATCCTATTTTATCGGATATGCGATATTGTTTTGGATATCCAATTAGGCTTGGTATTTGCTTTGGGTTTTCATTTTGCAATGCCAAACGTGAATGGTCAATCCAAAAGACGTGTTCAACATATTTTCTTTGATCTCCAAACTTTAACCATGTAGTTGACGACCTTTTTTTCACTCAAAATTGATGAAACAAAAAGGGTTTCTTAAAGACATTATCAACTTTCCATCAATATAATTGCTGTTAAATTTTGAGTTCAGTTAGTAATTATTACTTATTTTTTAATTGAGTTATCTTTAAAGTCCTAATTGACAAACTAATTGGAAAACAACTATAACTTTCAAACTATTTAACCTTTTTGAAATCTGAAACATGCATCGCATTCTATGCTTCGCCTACTATAAGAAAAAAAAAGTTTTCAATTTTGTAAAGTTTAGAATTAGTTAAGGTGGTCAGACAGGAGATTTTTTTTATTCTGATTAAGTTGTAGCAGAAACTTTGTAATTAATTATTTATTTGTGAAGAAATTACACAAAAATGTGTCACATCCAAGCATGATTCTACTACATATATCCAGAATCTTGTGAAAATATATTATCATTTGATTGTGATTAAGGTGGTAAGATATACACGTACTTTTTATCCTTTTTCTAAAATTTTTGTACTACTGCATTGAAATCTAAAATTTTGAACAATTAGATTAATTTTTTTTCACACAAGGGCTATTAGTTTATAAGCTACATTCAATTTCCTACAGATTCTGTCCTTACAACTTTTTCACATAAGATTGATAATATGTTCAACTTTTTACGTCAAGTTGACTAACCTTGATTTTCTAATTTTGCATTGCCACTTAAGGCCATAGCTTGGTATACCATGTTCTTGCACATAACCATAACCAACATATCAATGAATACATATGAAAATAACTTTGGCCAAAACAATTTAACAACCACATTTCTACTAGTAGGTAGGTGCAAGAAAATAAACATTGCCTACCTTTCCCTAAGTTTTCCACATTTAGAACCCCTCCATAAGTTCATATCCATATAAAAAAATACATAATAACAATAAAAAAAATCTTATTCTTGGTCAAAATCGAAAGAAAGATACTTAAACATTTTCTATATTTTCCTTCCAGATACATGAACATCATTTCCATATGAAAGTAGGAAATAAACACAATCTCACACCCTTTATTTCTACTCATAATAAGCTAATAAGAAGATAATAAAGATACTAGGAAGGTATCACAATGTTCTCATTTGAAAAGGCCATGTCTCTAGGACTACCCCATAGAGAAGATGCTTATTTCAAGCACGAAAATAAATCTCATCAAACTAGTAAGTATGAATGTGTATGGAAGAAGTACAAAAAAAATAGTATCAATCAATAGTGATGAAAGTCATCAATTCTTAATAGAACAGTTTTTTCAGCCCATGTATTATGAAATATTTTATCATAGGGAGACTCTTAACCCCACTTAAATGCTCAGTCTTGTTGTTACAATTTGATATGATAGATTTCAATAGGTTTCTATAACATGTCCTTAGTAATTGGGATAAAAATCAGTGTTGGTTTATGGGAATTTGATGTTGTTTTAGTTAGACATTCTTTCCCACTACAAAGATCACTGTGACCATCTTAGATCATTCCATATTTTCTCCTTTCCAAACAAAATAAGGAAAAAAATTGAACCTCAAATAGACAGGATGCATATCACACTATTGATTATATTTTCTATTGTAATAAATTTAAAGATATTTGTTCAATAGGTAAAGTTATGGATTTAGGCACACTCTTCAACATTTCACTCCCAACTCACCATTTTATGCACCTAAATTTTGTCTGAGTTGATTACATTCATATCTTGCTTATCCCATAATAATGTGTTAGTACTATTTTAAATTTTGACCCTCATATTTTAAAGTTTTGATGAACTCTTGCTTTTAACCTAGCAGGGAGCAATGTTGTTGAAAACCCTAGTTTAATATAAGCTTTGTTATGTTTGGACGTTACTTTTTCATTCACTAAGACTTCAAATAATGAATGTGTTATTATAAACCCTTATGAAGTGTTTGCTTCATGTGTTTGATGGTTAGGTTCCAAGTGGGCTACCTTTTTAATAAATTTTCCTCCAAACTTTGGTCTTTCCCATTTGTTTCCTAACGTTTCAATTCATATAAAACTTGTGGTTGTCACTTTATCTTAAGGTTTTGAGTTGTCAAATTTTTTGACATGTGCTTTAGCGAATACATGACACCTATTCAGGTGGGCCCATTTCCAAGGTTGAGTTGTCATTACTTATGGGTTCAATCAACAGCTGTCGTTATACTATTGAGCCAAGCTGACTACTTTTTAATCCATGTGCTTTAGTGACAAGCGTCCAATTAAATTCCTTGCTAACAAAGACACAGCTCTAACATTGCAATTTTTGTGGCAACCTTTTTATGTTGACAACTATCTGAGGTGATGTAATGCGGTGGGGTCATCAATTTCCAAAGGTTAAAGCCCTGAAAAATCTTGTGGTTGTCGTTATACTACCAAGAGAAGATGCTCAGTATTTAAATCTTGTGCTTTAGTGACAACCATTTGATCTTACATGTAGGATGCAAACTGTGAAGTGGGCCCCTAGTCACCAGGTCATGATGAAGTGTTTACTTTCTATTGGTTGAAGTGACATATGATGTGGCACCTGTCAATATTTTTGGCATTAAGAAAGAAAATATGATGTGTTCACCTACGAGATTTTATGATGTGGCCATTTTTTATTGGTAAAATCCAGTGAAGGTTTGAAGTGGGACCAAAATTTATAGATAAAGGATGATTGTTCGATTGAAGTAGCATCGACGGTTGTCACTTTATCTTTTCTTGACATACCTGATAGTTTTTTTCTTGCAAAATAGCAACTGATTGACATGTGTCTTTTATGTTGTCAGTTGCTAATACTCTGAAGCTTCAGACACCTCCACATGTTCATTTACGAAGTGGGGTCACTAATTTTCAAGGATGTTAAAGACTTGTCAAGTTTTGAGAAAATCAACGATCATCGTATTACCTAAGAAGAAAGGTGCTCAAATTTTATGTTTGCGAAATGGTGATGGGTTGACACCTGTCTAGGCGATTGGAGTTAAACTAAGTTGTGAATTTCTACACATAGATAATTTGAAATGTTCTCATTGGTCAAGAACTAGTTTGGGGAAAGTATTAAATGGTTATGATGCTGATTTTTCAAGCTGTCCGATGCGCCGTAAAGAAGTAGCATTCAACGATTCAAATTCAAATTTTTTTTAGTGACATTGTTTCACGTCCTATGAAAGTTCAAGCTGCCAGTTTTCAGTAATGGCAGATTTAATGAGTTTTGTGTGGGTGAGCTGCAACGGGTTGGTGAAATATTACATATCCTGATTTGATTGTTAGAGATTTCACCTCTTTTCAAAGTATCTTTGCAACTTGACTAGTTTTCTCTATGGATCATCATCAAGCGAGTTTTCTCAAGCATCTGGTAGGCCAGGTTTAACTTGACAATTTACAAATTTTCAAAGAAAGGGAAATTTAGGTGATTTACTTTTTCTATCATTGTTGTCTTGTGATATTTGGGGGTTTTATTTCTAGTGTGCATATGTTTCCTCAAAACCCCAAGTTGAAGATGTCACCTAAAAGGGAACTCTTGGGAAAGATAGAATATAAGGATAGGGGGGTATTAGAAGATCTGATGTAGTTACTCCCACACTCTAAGAATGGAGCATCCAGGACTAAAGAGTTGGTCTCAATAAAACCTAGATACTTTGTCAATGAGGGAGTTTATGACAGAGGGTTATGGATGAGGGATGCCCATGTAGGAAAAGATTACAATGGCTTGATTTTGTTTAAAGTAGCATACTCTTAAAGGAATTCATGTGCTCCTCTTAGTAATATCTGGCAGTTTGACATAGGAAAACTAATTATGCCTAGTGTATTCATGGATGCAGACCTTCTAATACACATTGCCAAATGTTATGATCCAGTTACCAGGTGTGTTAAGGATATAAATGGAAATGATTTGATAAGTATTTTAGAAGATGAGATCAGGGAAATCTTCTCGTTAAACAACCCCTTTGTTGGATTAGAAAAGATTGATTTTGAAGAATTCAATGATATTTATGAGGTGCAAAGGGACTGTCTGAGGTCTAGCCCTTTAAGGGATTTCTTCGGCCAGGTTGGTGCTATGTGTACGGTCAGTAAGAGAACACCTGAACCTTTTACATTGGACCTTTTCAGTTTAAGAGCACATGGTGTATATAAGTCTTTAGCTTTAATTTTTGGACAAGATGAGGCTATTCATATGCCTATTCCCTACATGTTCATGATTGTACAGTCTTTGCACCCACAACTAGAATTAATTTTTGATTTTTTCCCCCACCTTGTAGATCTTATCCATGAAGGATTAATGGGAATGAAAAACATGAAGATAAATAGGCCTTTTGGGTGGTACTCTATGCTAATGCATATGTTTTTGTATAAGGGTGAGGGTTTCTTTAGCAAGACAATTGATATTGTTAAAGAGAAGAATGGAGAAACATTGCCAGTCCAAATATGGACTACAAATCTATCATGGGATAGGAGTGATGCTAGTTTCCTGGTCTTTGACAAGAATTTTGCTTCAAGGCTTAGGTCCTTGTTATGTTTTGAAATTCCTAGAATTCCAAGGGAGTTGCTAAGGCTAATTAGGCCTAAAGAATATTGCAAAGACATCACCATAGTTCATAACTTTGGTGATATAACTTTGTATCTAGTTTCTACCATTTTCATAGTATATGATTGTAAGAAAGCACCCTACATTTTGCCTTACCAGGTCCCTTTGAAAATAGGGTATGCAAAATTTTTGAGGCAGATTGGTGATCTACAAGAAACAACCCTCACTAGTAAAGGAAGAGGAACCTTGTTCCCATACATTATAATAGCACACCAGTATATCATTTTCAATAAGGGTTGGGTGCATTTGAATTAAGTCATACAACACTACAAGATGGCTACAGTTGTGGCCAAATATGCAGATAATGAGGGATTCTTATCTGGGATATTCAGAGAGAAAATAAGGTGTGCTCTTATTGAGCACAAGTTTAATTTCCCCGAGGATGTAATTAGAAATGAGTTTGATCTGCAAACTCAAGAAATTAAGAAAGAGAAGTGGGTAATCTACAAAAAGACTATACATTTTATAAGAAACTTTGATAAGGCATACGACCCACTGAAGGCTTTTCAACCATGGGAAAGAAATATTGATGCCCTTATGGAGCATTTTGAAGGAATCATGCAGGAAGCTAATGAAAAAAGGGCCGCAGTGAATAGAATAGATCCTGAGAGAGCCATGAGAATTTTGAGCCAGACAGGGTACACAAAGTTGACCCCAAGGGGAACTTATATTGTTCAGTAGAGGAAGGGCTATAATGTTCTTCTCCTAGTTCAAAAAAGAGATGAAAATCTTCCATCTACTTCTAAGGGAAGGAGATCTATGAGTGACCCAAAAATACAAGAGCCCTCTCCAAAGAGGCAGAGATAGGAGGAGTCTAGACCTGAGCAAGATGTATACTCTCCTTCACAATCCCCCTTACAATTAGATGAGTATGGAGTTGTTGAGCAATTGGTACAATTGAGTACTGAGGGAAATATTTTTGTTTCAAATGATGAGACACAGGAGGGAATGTCAGAGGCACCCAAAGGGGTAGAGATGGATCTTATAGTGGCAGAGTTTGAGGGTAAGAAAATAGACCCAATTTTGAAGTAAGCCAGTGATTCTTTTATTTCTGATGAAAAGTTTATAACAACTAGGCCATATTTTCAATTTTTATGGAGAATGAAAATAAATCAATTCAAAGAAATTTGTGAGAAAAAGAAAGAGGAACTCCTTGATAGGGATATGACTGAGATTGAGAATGAGACAAAAGTGGAAATGATGAAGAAATTTGAAAAGATTACCCTAGAGGAAGGAAGAGTTATGATCCATACTGTAGGAGTTTTGATTCTTCCTAAATGGGATATTGTAGATGCAATTGTCTTTGATTCAGTCAAAAAAACTAAAGTGAAGACACTCACTACTACAGAACAAGCACAATAGGCTGCTAGGGGTATTGCTTTCTTTGATGATCATGAAGCTTTGGTCATGTGGTCCCTTAAGAGGGAAGAAAATAAAGGAAAAAGAGAGGCTCTCTCTTCAGATTATGCTAGAAATTTGTTAGTACAGAGAGTTGGTGAGACTTCTAGTGTGGAGGCCTCAAACATCATTTTGGAAATAGCTAAGTTCAATGTGAGGGTAGAAGAAAAAGATGCACATGAAAAGGAGGAGTTGAGGATTAAATTTGAAACTATCCTTAAGTCTTATAATGAGTTGAAAATAGACTTGATCCAGAAGGACAAATCAATTGCACAATTGTCTGGATCATAGGATCACAGGTCACCTCCATTGATGATTGATGATAGACCATCAATACCCTCCTCCTCTAGTCCTATTGTTGAATTTCTACCATCACCTTTCCCAAAACAAACATAGATGCCATAATCAGTTTGGAAAAGAAACAATTTATTAAGGAGACAAATAAATTAAGGGAGATTAGGGTGGAACTTGAGAAATAAAATAATGAGCATATGAAAGATAGATCCCTAGCAAATAAAAAATATGAGGAGAAAATAACAGAGGCAATGATGCAATTTGCACATGATCTCAAGCCTTCAATTTTATTTGATCATGCTAGTAGGTTACAGATTTTGCTTACAACTTTGAATAAAGATAGAGATGAGTGTGGGCTAGTTTTGAATATGTGGATTGAGAGGTCTCCAAATGTGAGATTATTTCATTGGCTATCTAAGGGCCAAGTTAATCCTAATCCATTGATCAAGCCAGTGCATTAGAATGTAAAGAAGCTTGTAGAGTATAGTATAATTTTGGATGAT